>WAAF01011758.1:215049-255410 GCA_013400475.1 Tricholaema leucomelas
GCCAGCTCAGGAGGCCAGTTGTTCTGGAGACAACCTGTCCCACTATTGAAGACTGAGGCAAAGAAGGTGTTAAGCACCTCTGCCTTTTCCTCACCCTTTGTCACTATGTTCCCCTCTCTATTTAATAAGGACTGGAGGTTGTCCTTGACCCTTCTCTTGCCATTCATATATTTTTTATTCTCTTTGACAGCCATAGCCAGCCTAAATTCTAAATGGGCTTTTGCCTCCCTAATTTTTCTTCTACAAGACCTAGCAACATCCCTGAACTTTTCCTGGGAAATCTCCCCTCTTTTCCAAAGGTGATATACTCTCTTTTTTGTCTTTAATTCCCTTAGCAGCTCCTTGCCCATCCAGTCTGGCTGCCTCCCTCCTCGGCTCGTCTTTTGATACAGATGTTGGCAAACTACATCATGAGACAGTTTCTAAGTCATGGAGTTTGGTGTGTGCTTCTGTTAACCCCTGCTGTTCACCCCTACCCCAGTGCTAACCCCACTAAGTGGAGCTGCCTCCTAAGCTGATGGACAGAGGGATTTCACCAGCATGTGCAGTGCTGATGCCACCCACATTCAGGTTTGTAGTTTCTTTTCTCTGTATATTCTGATATAGGACAAGGAGCAGTGGGTGCAAGTTGCAGCACAGGAGGTTCCACCTCAACACAAGGGGGAACTTCTTTACTGTAAGGGTCCCAGAGCACTGGCACAGGCTGCCCAGAGAGGTTGTGGAGTCTCTTTCGCTGGAGACTTTCAAGGCCTGTCTGGATGTGTTCCTCTGTGAGCTGAGCTAGATTGTATGGTCCTGCTCTGGCAGGGGGGTTGTCTTGATGATCTCCTTGGGTCCTTTCCAACCCCCAATATCCTGTGATCCTGTGGTATACACAGCATCTCTCTTGGTAGGTGCAAGGCCATGCACACTCCCACCACATCCTGGACCAGTGAGTCCTCTCACTCTGTACAGCTGAATGACTGCAGATAGGATGTGCAGCTTTCCAAAGCTAAATTGTTTCAGAAGAGCTGGGTCATGTTTTCAGCTTCTAACAAGTGTGGACCAAACTGTGGAGGAAGCCTCAGCCCCAGCCTTTTCTCATAATCTGTACTTGCCTTTACCCCTAGCCTCCATCAGCTCTAGGAGCACACATCCACCTTACCTTCCAGCCCACAGTATACCACTCATCCAGGCACCAGCAGCCAGTGCTGCCCTCAGCCCCATGCTGCTCTCCAGCACGGTGGGAAGCCTCCATCTGCCACCCTCTGCCCACTGTGGTGATGAGAAGACCCTGGCAAGCTACGCAGACAAGCTGAATTGTGAAGCAGGAGTCACAGTTATGCATGTGGATATGGGGCCAGGAAGCTCTTTCAGGCTTGGCCCTGAGCCATATTAGGATGGCACCTGGTAGAATATGGCAGGGACTGTGTCACCTCCACCAGCCAAGGTGCAGAAGCCCAGCTTTCAGGTGCTCTGTAGGGGGGTTCTGTACGACCCACAAGCATGTGGTGCCACGGTCCCAGGCTACTATCCATCCTTGGCTAGTTTGCCTGCTTAAGGAATGCAAAGGCTGCTGTCTCTCTTGTTACAAACCTGCTTCGTGCACCTCATCTGCCTGACACAAGAACGCTGTCCTAATGACTTGGCAATTGGCATTACTGCTAATGATGCAATTAACACCAGGATTCCTCTTCTCTCCTGGGTTATTTCACTCGTTCTGGTGTTCTGAAGTGCAAGGTTTCCAATGCTACATGTATCTAGTATAATAAGGGTAAGACTTGGTTGAAATCTCTTAATATAACAGGAAAATACTGTCGTTCTGCAAGAGAATTACACTAACGTGACCCCAAGCTGACTTGGCCCTTTGCCTTTTCACCTACACAGTACAAAGCCCAGATCACATTTTTAAGTAAAAAGCAACCTTTTATAAGAATTCTTCTTCCCTTTTGATCCTTTTACCTCCTGAAATTCTTCACTTTTTCTGCATCACATTGGCTGGGACCAACCTGCTGTGTCAGGCTGATGCTGTACCAATTTAGGAATAGTTAGGAATATGTAGTTCTCTTCTGTGTATCTGCCAAGTAAAATCAAATCTACCCAGCCAAAAAAAGCTCAGTGGACCTTTGTTTTAGCAGTAAAGCTGGATAACAAGAGAGTAGTTACCTGTTACAGTAAACACCAAACAGTTCCATCCTACTTATGTCTGCTGAAACCTCACATTTTGTGTCCACAAAATTCTGATTTTTCAAAGTAATAGAAGTGCTGCCAGCAGATTCAGATGGCTAAGGCATTTCCATGTGAGATTAAATTTACTGATGTTGATCAAATCAAGCATCTCTGTACTTGAATTTTGGAGTTAGGCTTTCCATAGATGAAGACACTAAAGCAAAAGCTGCATTTTATCCACCAAGACTTTTCAGTAGTGATACCAAAGTCTCTCGCTTGCAGTTTCTCACTGGGTCTTAAGAGACAGCTGTGTGAGCCTACAGCAGGTCCAAGCAGGAGAAGAGGCAGAGAAGATCAGCTTTCTGAAGAAGGAAAGTGATGGCAAGCCAGAAGGCAAACAGGGGGAGGAATTCTGTATGCCTATTTGTACGCACTGCAAACACCTTCGCAGAGTTCAGCTCATTCCAGTTGTCTCAAGAGACAGCTCAAGTGAGGCAAAGCCAGCTGTGCAAGACCTGGCAAGGGCACCCCAGCCAGAGCTCTGTGCCCATGTGTAAGGCATAAGAGATCATCTGTGCAAAGTCAGTTTGCAAACGATTAGCAAAGGAGCTTCCCAACTGCTGAGCAACACAACCACCCCTCGCAAACCTACGCCACTAGAGCTGTGTGCAGACTTACAGATGCTGAAGCTGGGATTCTCTTATAGACAGCAGCTCTAGTTCTGAGCCTCAGGGCAGCCACTGCACACCAGATGTAACCATTCAAGAAAGGACTGCAAGGGAAGTGGACTTAAAAATGGAAAAGGTTCTTGTGCAGGCTAGTCACTGGTACCCTGAGGATCAGAGCAGAAAGATCATTTACAAGGCAAGTTTCCAATCAGCTGACATTTAGAGATAATGCAAAGTCACAGAACACCAGAGACTGACCTGCAGAGTCGAGTCATGCCATGCTGGAGCAGAGTAACCAGCAGCAATTAACAGAGCAGCCCCTATGTGAGGAGTTGCCCAGATACAGGGAGACCCTGAGGGCTGCAAACTACAGTGTGGTCTGATACAAGGCTCTGAGGCAAGTCTGTACATGGGGTGAAACTCCTGAACTGGGAACGAATTGAGATTTTTCTCTTCACTTTTCCAAAAGTTAAAAATCAATCATTTCATCACCAAACTCCACAAAAAAGAAAGGGAAATACTTTCAGTGTGACAAAAAGTCTTTGCTCACTCTAGAGACACATTCAAAATCCAATATTTCTGATACTGATGTACCTAAAAGATGATAGCATCATAAGAATTCCTAACAAATTAACTGTACAGACTTACTTTTGGGTGATGTTTCAGGTAGTCCCACCAGATGCCCCTCCAAAGCTATCCTCTTTCATTCATAGCTTGCTTACTAAATGATCAGTTGCATTCTTTGGTGGTTCAGAGAAACTCCATGTGGTGTCACTAAGTCATGTCCCTAAGGATATTGTTGCACTGAACCCAAAATAGTGTTCTAAAGCTAAAACCCTCCGAGAATGCTGTTTCTAGCAATTTCTGATTCCAGGTTAAGAAATATGAAGACTGGGTACAGGGAATCAGTGTAAGTGCACAGCTAGGGAGGACTGAAACACCAGGACAGCAGCTGAAATCAGCTGAACACATGGGTCTGACCCAGGGTAATGCTAACTTCAAAAGAAAAATGCACTTTGGTAAAAACTCTGAGCCATGTGAAGGCAGTGAAAAAGCATGAGACTGGTCTGCTGACAGCATGAAGCATAAAGAGCTTGAGGAAGTAGTGTTGGCTCATTGACAGATCTACCAAGGGAAACTAAGGCTGCTGAGCCTGGAGTAGTTCAAAAGCAGCTCAGGCTGCTGATCTACTGAACAATTTGCTCCTGTCTGCAGGTTTTACAGGACTGTGTTATCAGTAAGGTGACCCACAATAGTACAGGGAAGTTTCTATAATACAGTAGGAGTTTTTGATGGAGAAGGTACTCTGGAGATCTCAGGGCCTGCAGCTATTGAGATATGGCTATGGGGTGCTTTTTGTTGTTGTTTGTGGCTTTTGTGGGCAACAGTTGCAGATAAATAAATAAGCTAAAATGAATACACCAGTGAGGTATGCAAGACTTCAGACTGGTGCACTAACCTTCAGACAACAAAAGAAGAAGAATCTGCATATGCCCAGGTGTCCAAGAGAGTCAGTGGCGTCCTGGCCTGGATCAGGAACAGTGTGGCCAGCAGAACAAGGGAGGTTATTCTGCCCCTGTACTCAACACTGGTCAGGCCACACCTTGAGTACTGTGTCCAGTTCTGGGCTCCTCAATTCAAGAGAGACGTTGAGGGACTGGAACATGGCCAGAGAAGGGCAGCAAGGCTGGTGAGGGGCCTGGAGCACAGCCCTGTGAGGAGAGGCTGAGGGAGCTGGGGGTGTGCAGCCTGCAGAAGAGGAGGCTCAGGGCAGACCTCATTGCTGTCTGCAGCTGCCTGAAAGGAGGTTGTAGCCAGATGAGGGTTGGTCTCTTCTCCCAGACAGCCAGCAATAGAACAAGGGGACACAGTCTCAAGCTGTGCCAGGGGAGGTCTAGGCTGGATGTTAGGAGGAAGTTGTTGTCAGAGAGAGTGATTGGCATTGGAATGGGCTGCCCAGGGAGGTGGTGGAGTCGACTCCCTTGGAGGTGTTCCAGAAAAGCCTGGCTGAGGCACTTAGTGCCATGGTCTGGTTGATTGGATAGGGCTGGATGACAGGTTGGAGTGGCTGATCTTGGAGGTCTCTTCCAACCCGGTTGATTGTATGAGTCTATGAACTATTACATAAGGTGTGCCTGTCTAGTAACCATGGGGGGAACAGTTTCTGCACCATTAGATGCTACTGCTTCTTTACCTTCAGAGTAACATGATGTTATATTGCTAGGGATGAGGATCAAGGATTTGAGAATATTAA
Source organism: Tricholaema leucomelas (assembly GCA_013400475.1). NCBI lineage: Eukaryota > Metazoa > Chordata > Aves > Piciformes > Lybiidae > Tricholaema lacrymosa > Tricholaema leucomelas. Next base: position 220,120 of record WAAF01011758.1, read on the forward strand.
TCACAGCTGGTACAGTGCAGCAATTTTTTGCTTCTTGAATGCCAATAAATCCTCTGTTATCAAAATATTGCAGGAAACAACATCCCATTGGAATGACCAAAGCAACTGGCAGAAGAAGAAAGCAGGCAAGTAGGATGAAGAGGCTGAAGAGGAAGCTACCATAACTCTTGTCGACTCTGTCCTTTTGATCTAAATCGCTTTGGAAATCCAGAAACACAGCTTCACATTCCCAGTAAGTGAGGGGAGAAGAGTGGGAATTCTTTGGGTAAAACACAACTGAGGAAGTCATCTGGCACACAGGGAGATAGCTACATCATGGCTGGCTGGTCCGAAGCAAACAGAAGTTCAGATGCAGGGGGAGATTTGGGAACTATTTACTGAACAGATGTTAGCAATGGCTGAGAAAGCAAAAAGAGATCTGTACCTATACCTCACCCCAGATCAGTCCTGACCTGTAGCTTGCATTCCATGAAGCATGGCAAGGGCACAGCAAGAACTTCAAGCCACAGTCACCAGTGTAGAAAAGGGCAGCTGAGGACCTCACCTCCAGCTGCCTAATGCTCACTAGCAAAAGCCACAGGGACATGGAAGCTTCACTATCAGGCTGCTGGTTTACTGCACTGACTCGGCAGTCTCATGTCTTCCAAATCCAGCTGTACCACACACCCCTCAAGTATCCAGTACACCCCTTTTTCTCAGCTCTCACATGCTTTTCTAGCCAAAGCAGCCCATTCTTTCTGTGTTCTTCCCAGAACAGCCTTTTCAGCTTCCATGAACACCCAGCTGTGAAATACCCACACAACCTCTACACTCTCAGTACACACAACCAGTCTCACAAACCCATTTTCACTTCCACCCACTCCTGGTGACTAAGTAGTCCATCCACACCGAGTGTTTCTGTCAGGTTGCTCAGGCTTTGCTTGCAGGAGCTATCAGTCATGGGTTGCACATCTTGTATGCTTCCACGGGGTATGATGTCTGCAGTCCCTTCTCTATGTACCACATTCTGAGCAAGATTCACTGAGGAAAATCTGGATTTTTACTGTAAGTATACCTACAAATATGCAGATTTTACTCCATAAGTCCTGACAGAACAGCACATTTGACAGTATTTTTTCTTTGCTTTCTCTAGGTTAAAAAAAAACCACCATCACTTTTACTGTGGGTGGATGTGGATGTGTATTGAAGGGTTTTTTCCCCACAGAAATCTTAGCAAGTATAGCATTACTGCTATTTCTAAGATTAGATTCTGTTGCTGACAGTATCTCTGCAAGCTCAATGTTTTCTACGATTAAGATCACTGTGCTGAAGTCAGAAGCTCTACACTAACAAAGGCACAGCTGGAAACCAAAGACTAGCACTAAAAAGTATTGGTACTCACCATTATTAGCTCCAATTAAAACAGCTAACCAAAGGTGGGCTGGCTATCAGCAGTGGCAGTCAATAACAAATAGACCTGGATGTGCTCCAAGGTACAAGAACAGCAATCACCAATTCCACCTGCAGAAACAAACCTCCAAGCCTAGGCTGCAGTGTGCTACATAAACCACCACTCTAACAGGAGCTGTGCTTCTGCCAACAGGCTGCTGCAAGGAGGACTCTGACAGTTCAGTGTGGTCACACCTGAGGCCTGTTTGCACCAGAAACTGAAGCTGTGCTCATGGCAAATTCACAGAATCGCCAGGGCTGGAAAAGGCCTCTGAGATCATCCAGTCCAGCTTATGAGCTAACAGCACCACATCAGCTAAACCAAGCCACCAAGGGCCACAGACAATCTTTTCTTCAAGACCTCCAAGGATGACGACTCCACCACCTCCCTGGGCAGCCCATTCCAGTGCCTAATCACCTTTCCATCAGGAAGTGCTTCCTAATATCTGACCTAAACCATCCCTGGCTCAGCTTCAGGCCATGGCTTCTTGTCCTGTCACAAGTTGCCTGGGAGAAGAGCCTGACCCCTACCTGACTGCAACTTCGCTTCAGGTAGTTGTAGATGATGCTAAGGTCCTCTCTAAGTCTCCTCTTCTCCAGGCTGAACACCCCCAGCTCCCTCAGCCTCCCCTCATCAGACTTTCCCTCCAGCCCCCTCACCAGTCTCACTGCTCTCCTCTGGGCCTACTCCAGGCCCTCAGCATCTCTCTTGCAGTGAGGGCCCAGAACTGCACACAGTGCTTGAGGTGAGGCCGCACCAGTGCCAGTTCAGGCAGAATGACAGCCTTGGCCCTGCTGGCCACACTGCTCCTGATACAGGCCAAGATGCCACTGGCCTTCCATGCCAGCTGGGCACACTGCTGACTCATGTCCAGCTGGCTGTCACCCAGCACTGCCAGGTCACTCTCCGCCAGGCTGCCCTCCAGGCACACATTCACAGGATCACAGGACATTAGAGGCTGGAAGGGACCCAAGGAGATCATGTCGAGTCCAAGCCCCCTGCCAGAGCAGGACCACACAATCTAGCACAGATCACAGAGGAACACATCCAGACAGGCCTTGAAAGGCTCCAACAAAGGAGACTCCACAATCTCTCTGGGGAGCCTGTGCCAGTGCTCTGGGACCCTTAAAGAAGTTCCCCCTTGTGTTGTTATTGTTGCCAAAGTGTAGGAGCCTGCACTTGGTCCTGTTGAATCTCAACCTGTCACCTCTTTATTGGTCATCAGGACACGAGTGTGCTCCTCTTACTAACAATTATTGGATTTAAACTAAACTAAAGGAGATTTACATCTATTTGGAGCTCTTTCAGTTTGCTTGTTTGCTAGCCTGACTTATCAACTGATACACAACGAGATAGAGGGAGCAGGAGAGGGCTTTCCCTTAATACCTGTCAGCACCTGGTTTTGGTGGTGATGTAAATCTGCTGTTGTAAAGCTCTAGGTCCATCAGCAGTGCACCCCTGGCAGTCCTGCCCTTTGTGCTGCATATACTCCTGTATAAGTTTTGCTGACTCTGGGCTTCTAATGGCTGTCATTCATTAGTAAGGACACAAGGACAAAGCTGCTGATGATAATGACAGCAAACAAAGAAAAGATTCTACAGCTTTCAATTAAAGGAAAAAAAAAACCTCAGAAGATTTACATTAAGTGAAGGTCCATAAAATCAAAGGTATGTCCTTATATGATATAAAAGGATAAAGGAAAAATCATTCACCTATAAATACCTTCAATATCTACAATATTTAGTACATACCTGCATGCACAAAGGAATAATAGAGATTCTTAAGAGGGGTTTATTGCCTTGCTTTCAGTGAAACTGGTAAGACAGAGAACAACAAATCTTCATGTTTAGTCATTTATGATCAGATGTTGCTCGCAGTAATTTACAGGCAACTGTTTTTCATTAGCACATGCCCAATGTCCCTTCTAAATATGCAAGTCAGATACTTTATAGACAACTCTCCCTCTCTAGCCAAATCATATGCAACACATTCCAAAGTGGGAGACTAATAAAAGCCAATCTTCGCACTCAATCAACCTGGTTTCAAAATGCAGGAAAGAATCTCTTCTGCCACTGAATTCAGGAGGATGTGCAAGTTATCAGCCTTCAAAAGATCTAAGTGGTTTCCTTTTAGCAGCCTCAGTTAATTTGAAAATGTTTACCTGCTGGGTCCAAACCTTGAGTAAATGACTTCTGACTTGAACAACATCTTCCAGAACATAATTAAGAACCTTCACTGTTAACAAAACACTTAACAAGGCACCAGGGGGTCTACATGTAGCCAGAGAATGGGGGAATTTCAATTATGAAGTTGTAACTTCACACAACCTACAAGCAAACAGCTGCTGGACAGGGAGATCAGTCAAAAAAAAAACCACCAAAACAAAACCAACAAAACAAACAAACAACTCCCCCCAAAAAGCAACTGGAAGAAGGCAGGGAGGAGACTTGCTGCAAAGGAAGGTGTTTGGATAGGTTCTGCTATTTATAAACAGATTGTTATACTAAGCTCAGGACAACTACTCTTCATCCTCTGAGCTCTTTGTTCTGCTTCACCATAGCCAAGCCTTTGTACCATGTTCTCCTCTGTACCAGCACCAGAAACCAAAGCACTTAGAAGAGAGGATGAACTGCTGGACTTTATGGTTTTCAGAGGAAGTGTCAAGGAAAGAAGTGCACTTGAGCAATGAAACCTACTTGCTGCTTAACAGATAGATCAGCACAGCCTTCCTTCCAGTGGAGACCTCCAAAAAGGGCTGCATAAAACATGAAAATTCTTTGCAAAGCATACTGCAAAAACCAGGCCTGTGCCTGGCCCTTCAGATGTTGCAGCTTCTGCTGGAGACCTCTCTTATCAGTGATTCTCAATACCATCATAAATAGCATAGGCTGAAATTCTGCTCAAACTGAAAGAGGAGATGAAACAATCAGTTTAGATTTCCAGCAGAAAAACCTTAACTCACAAAAAAAACCCCAAAAGCCCGAAACAGCAGGCAAAAAAAGGGCATTTCTAGGGATACACAGTGGAATTTGTAACATTAGGAAACTTCTATCTGCTTTACAGGCAGGTTTAGTCTCACTCTCACTGTGAAAAGAGGTCAGTCATTATTTTACATAGTATACCACAAATGCAAGTCATGGAAAACATATCTGGGCACCCAGAAGAGAGAACTCTACACCCAGGACACATCCTACCAGGAGTCAGCAGCTAGCACAGACATGCTTAATGCCCTTGGTCATCACAGAAATAATTCATCAGGGGTCCTCTGCAAAGTCTACAATACTTTATCTTCCAAACAAGAAGTATTTCCTATACAGAAATACAAGAGAAGTAGGTTTTGTCTAACATCTTTACTTCGAGTTTCCATCACACATCTCTTTGAAAGGGTTAATTTGTACTCAAAGGGTTCCTTAACTAATAGCTGTAAAAAGTTTTGAGGATGAGCACTAGCAGATAAGGATGACTTACTACCCAAGGACAGAGCAGGGATGATCAAGTGCCCAGCAGATTTGTGCTGCTGGATAAGAGCTTTACTAATTCTTCTTCCCCTCTTTATGAATTCTCATGTCATGACTAGATGTTGCAGCAAGGACATACTACTTGTCAGGCTCTTCCAATGCTATTTACTAACACCAAAACATAACGTCAAAGAAGGTTATAGGGGGGGGAAATGGTTTAAAAATAAAGAGATATCCTTCCATTTAAATCTAGCACCACAGCTCTACTGCACACATGCACTTGGAAAATAACAGAATCATAGAATAGAATAGAATCAAATAGATTGGAAGAGACCTCCAAGCTCATCCAGTCCAACCTAGCACCCAGCCCTGTCCAGTCAACCAGACCATGGCACCAAGTGCCTCAGCCAGGCTTGGCTTCAACACCTCCAGGGATGGTGACTCCACCACCTCCCTGGGCAGCCCATTCCAATGCCAATCACNCACTGGACACAGGACTCAAGAATAACCTCCCTCAAAAATGTTGATGGATAGAGACACAACAGTCTTGTCTGTAACTGAGGCTCTACCTAGCTGCTTCTACCAGTCTGATAATTCTGTTCACTGGTGACATGTACATGTATCTCTCTACCTGTGTGACCAAACTGAACCGAAGCACGTGTGCAGTAGTTGTCACTCTAATTTATACCAATATAAAACTCAAAGATAAAGCAATACATCTGCTGAGAGATCAGACAGCAGAATGGTAATGTTGCCACAAATTGCAGAATCACAGAATTAATCAGGCTGGAAAAGATCTTCAAATCATCAAGCCCAGCCTATCACCCAACACCATCTAATCAACTAAATCATGCCTTGGTGCCACATTCAGTCTCTTTTTAAACACTTCCAGAGATGGTGACTCCACCACCTCCCTAGGCAGCCCACTTCAATGCCAATTTCTCTGTGAAGAACTTCTTCCTGACACCCAGCCTAAATCTCCTCTGGCACAGCTTGAGACTGTCCCCTCATCCTGTCCCTGGTTGCCTGGGTGAATAGACCAACCCCCACCTGGCCACGATCTCCTTTCAGGTAGTTGTAGATAGTGATAAGGTCCCCCCTGAGCCTCCTCTTCTCCAGGCTAAACAACTCCACCTCCCTCAGTTGCTCTTCAGAGAGCTTGTGAAGATCCAAAACACGCAAGTGCAGGATGATTTTTCTCACTGCAGCACATGGACACGCAAAGAACATCCTAATTTGAGCTGATCAGCAGGCAGCCAGCTCCTCTCCAACAGCAAGGACTCAGGATTTATCACGATCCACTCAGTTTGGTTTTTAAACAAAGAGGAAAATGGTGCAGGAACCCGAAAATGTATCTCCTAACAATTGCAGCTAATTACCATGCAGGCTCCTGCTCCTATCCCAGCTGCTCAAGGATAATTACCCATAAAGAAAATGGTGGTTGCAGGCTTCTTGGCTCTACTAAGTTGCCTTATAACAACAGACCGCTGAACACATTTAGCATTCTGTACACCATGCCAGAGAGGAACAGTATTGATCCACACACCACAGCATCACATTCAGACTAAGAAATTCATTTGTGGAAAACATATTATACACTCCAAAGCAGAGGAAAACATCAGTCCCTGAGACCAGACAGCAGCTCTGCCATGACACTGCCTGAAATGCAGCTTCTTCACAGGACAGCACAGCTCCTTAACACAAAGCCATTTCACGTGACAGAAAAGTAGTGCTCTTGCCTGCAGAGCAGCTAGGACAAGTGATGCTGCTAACAGACACAGCAACTTCAGGTGGGGCTGGGACAGACCAGCTCAGATTTCCCTTCAGCTCTGCACTAGCTCTTTGGACAAACCCACTTTTAGCTCGTTACCCTAGCTGTTACTGACACAGCTGCCAACCTTACCTCTGCCCAATGTACCTTGTCTCAGAGGCCTTGGCTGCAGACATGCTGTCAATGGCCATGGACAGCTGTCCAAAGGGGATGTAAATCTCCCCTGCACCTGATGATACAGCCCCCACACAGCATTATTCAGCACTGTGAAAACGGAGAAGAGTGGCACTAAACACCTAAGTTTACTCTGCCCGCATTCGATTCTGAGAGTGCTCTCAAAGACATCAACCAAACTGAAGTGGTGGCCAAGTGGAGTGGTGGCCAACTGAAGGTGGCCAAGAGAGCCAATGGCATCCTGGCCTGGATCAGGAACAATATGGCCAGCAGGGCAAAGGAGGTTATTCTGCCCCTGTACTCAACACTGGTCAGGCTGTGCACCGAGTACTGTGTCCAGTTCTGGGCTCCTCAATTCAAGAGAGATGTTGAGATACTGGAAGGCGTCCAGAGAAGGGCAATGAAGATGGTGAGGGGCCTGGAGCACAGCCCTGTGAGGAGAGGCTGAGGGAGCTGGGGGTGTGCAGCCTGGAGAAGAGGAGGCTCAGGGCAGCCCTCATTGCTGTCTGCAACTACCTGAAGGGAGGTTGTAGCCAGGTGGGGTTGGTCTCTTCTCCCAGGCAAGCAGCAACAGAAGAAGGGGACACAGTCTCAAGTTGTGTTTGGGGAAGTATAGGCTGGATGTTAGGAGGAAGTTGTTGGCAGAGAGAGTGATTGGCATTGGAATGGGCTGCCCAGGGAGGTGGTGGAGTCACCGTCCCTGGAGGTGTTGAAGCAAAGCCTGGATGAGGCACTTAGTGCCATGGTCTGGTTGACTGGACAGGGCTGGGTGCTAGGTAGGACTGGATGAGCTTGGAGGTCAACCTGGTTGATTCTGTGATTCTAAGTGAAACAGGATTCAACAGCACTGTTGTGGTGCAGGAGAGATCAGTAACCCACTGTATTAATGTCTCAGCTCTAGAAAAAGGCCACTAATATTTCCTGATTGAGCTTTTTCCCTTTGATGGCTTTTCCTTACACATGCTGCACAGCAAATACCTGCATGATACTTGCTATAGTTTTCAGGAATGATTCTCACTTGGTCTACCAGAAAGAGTTGAACAGTTAAGGCTGCTCACCCTGCCTTTCTACACAACCATAGCCAACACAGACAAGCCAACTTCAGGATGCAGTTTTGCACAGCAGAGCTGGGAGCTGATAGGGTACACTTCCAGAAATTGAATCTCATTTTTGCAAGGAGAGAACCAGCCTGGGGAATTAACAGAATAAAGAAAGCATTACACAAGTTCATCTTACATTGAGGTTTTCAACCAAATGGTGCTCTTAGTGGTTTTTTTACCTTGAAATTATAATATTAGGGCCTATAATACCAAGACAGAGTAAAATGATAATGAAATGGAGATACAGAGAGGGACGAGGGAGAAAGATAAATTCTTGGACAAAATCTGAAGCATGAAGTGAGTTGATGAGATGGAGAGACGTGAAGACTTTGTTCCAAATAATAGAAGGCAGAAATCTGAAGTCTGTCTGACAGCAGGACACTGTTTTGATTTGCCAAGGAAGTGGTCATCAGGGTGCAGAGACAGAGGAGGCCGAGGAAGGTGATACAGAATTGAGACCCTGGAGAATTTGGGGAACCTCTCTGGTTTTTTTAGTTTTATGAACGTAAAAATCATCAAGTCCTATTGTTAATGAGATGAAGTGACACTTCTGCCTCAAAGGATGAAAAAGAAAAGGAAGGAAGCAAGGGATAAGTACTGTGATGAAGAGCTAAAGCCATAAAGTCAACAAAAATACTGGTTGAGAGGATACCAAATCAATGCAGCAGCTAATGTTATAAACAATGTTTTAGAGAAAACCCCATTCTAACCTTTTTGTATTTGCATATGATAAGCTTCAGTAATGTTGAAATCTGTGTTTATTTGGCAGAGTTACCTCCAACTGGCCATTTTCTATCCCTGACCTGGGAGGGGAATCAAGTACCTGGCAACAGAGACTACAGAAATCACCCAGCTGCGATGCAGCACATTCTGCATTCTCCCTGTCTGTTCATGGTTTACAAGTCACATTCAGAGTTTTGTCTAGAGAGATGCCCAAGGGAATGGTTCCTAATTCCACAGACTTTGAACACCACATTATGTTTGCTTACACTCCCCAAACACTGAAAATCATAACCTGAACCTCCAGAGACTAAGTCCTCCTACCACAGCTAAATTGTAGCAACTTAAGTTATTACTCTATGTCGTCACCTGTAGGAATTGAAAACACTAAGCAATTTATAATTAAAGCTATTTTAGATAAGATCAGACCTGTAAGGCCCATGACAAAAAAGGCAAGAAATGCAATATCAGTGCTAGGAATCCATCTCAATGATCCTACCACTGCTTGGATATTAAGTGGTCTCAAAACATGAGATGACCTCAGTAAGAAGTGGCACAGCTTTTTACAGCATTTCACATAGAGCATCTGCAGACTACATAGCACAACAGAAATTCTTTAACTCCTAATTTGTAGTTCCCTCATCTGGTAGATTAATATCTGTCTTTGCTGGAATTTAGAAAATGTGAATGCTCTTCCAAATCCCAGACCTCTGCTTCAAACAAGCCCCTTCTGCTCAGAGCATTTAAGGGTGCACACACACACACAAATACCCCCTCCCCTATTTAGAAACTACTTAGTCTGCTCTGAGAGAACCCACACTTAAGCCATCTTCTTTCTCTGAACAAAGCTGTCCACTGACTGACTTGATAAAACTTGGCTGTCGCTTGGAGATTAGCAGCTGATCTCAGGTTCTCATCAGTGACAGGCACCAAACCACTCCCTGAGTCCTCTCACATTCAGTCCATCCATCGAGCACGGGCACCAGCCCCTGTTCTGAGGAGGAAAGCAAGAGGATCTGTTTGTCAGGTTCTGCACAGAGGGTTTCCTGTGATACTGCCACCTCGTCCCAGTAAAGATCACTCACTCTGCTGCACTCTATTTGCTTCCCATCAGCTGTAACAAGCTTCACTTTATTTTGCTTGTGAATTCTCTTATCTAGGGGAGAAAATAACAACTTTAACCAAACTGGGGCTGCTGGTAGGAAGCCATGAAGTCCAACAGCAAAGAGACCCAAGGATCTTTCTTTTAACCTTACTCCTTCCTACAACCCTAGCACAAAGCCTGGTGAACTGAAAAGAGAGACGTAACCTGCAGACCCCTGCACTGTTTATCTGGCAGTGAACGCTCCCTCAGAGCATAGATACTCACTGCTTCAGTCGCAGCCTCCTCTGAAGCAAATGGTAAGGGATGAGAATTAAAGGATACAGTGTTCAAAATTACAGTTCTGTGTGTCAGCTAAGAGCCAGGCAATGCAATAGCTCCCATCCATTCATCTGTCCTTCACTTAGTTTAATTCTCATCTGGAGGGCAAGCAGCCTCAATCTCAGTGAAGAGCTCTGTTGCCTTGTCTCACTGCCAGGCTACTTGGCCTTCATCTACGGTGAGAGATGTAGAGAAGGGTGACTTCTAAGACACAAACCACACAGTACCTAGTTTGTTTCACTCCAAAAAATCCACTGAAAAAAACCCAAACCACTCAACAAAATCAAAGCTTTGTCAGGGGCTTTGAGTGTTCCCCCCCTCACAGGTAGGTTTGTCCTGTTTCACGACACTACCTGAGGCTAATCTAACACATCATTTTAATTATTGCTAACAGCTGAACAAGCAGCATACTAGTTCTGTCTCCTGGGACAAACAGCAATTCACATCTCCCAAAATAATATAACTCATAGCAAAATTAAAGTCCCAATGAGTATAATGCTTCCCTAAAAATATCCCCACTGCTGTCAATCAACCAAAGCCTACCTAAACCATTCTCTAATGCGTCAGAGAATTCAAACACTAAAACATCCTTTAAAATCCCATCAAATAAATCTAATACCTCACCCAAGACAAAGTGGTTATCATTTGCATTTCCCTTCTTAGGCACTTCCTAACAGGCTCTGTTCTCCTAACACGTGTGCAACATCAAGACAGACACCAAAGGCAAGGTGTGGGAATCAAATGGGAGACTGCAGCTCGCACTGACAGGTAGGGACCAGATCATGCTCTCCTCTACCCTTTCTAGAATCAGAGAATCATAGAATCAATCAGGTTGGAAGAGACCTCCAAGATCAGCCAGTCCAACCTATCACCCAGCCCTGTCCACTCAACTAGACCATGGCACTAAGTGCCTCATCCAGTCTTTTCTTGAACACCTCCAGGGACGGTGACTCCACCACCTCCCTGGGCAGCCCATTCCAATGCCAATCACTCTCTCTGACAACAACTTCCTCCTAACATCCAGCCTAGACCTCCCCTGGCACAACTTGAGACTGTGTCCCCTTGTTCTGTTGCTGGTTGCCTGGCAGAAGAGACCATCCCCACCTGGCTACAGCCTCCCTTGTCTCCAGGGACGCTGTTTGATTCTGAACATACACTACTTTTTCATGTCAGTCCTCACTCTGGCATTGTGCTCTGTTATTATGCTACTACCCAGCTTCTGTGAAACACACAACATCTTCACAACGAGATAGAGCCCTAAATGGCTGTCTTGATGGCTGTGACAGGAGCAAAGTTTTCCTCTGATGGCTTTCAGAGACATGCATGTTTAGTGCACTGATGTAAAAGCAACTGTAATTAAGATAGGAGTAACAGAGAGCCTAAAGACATGAAAACATTTCATGAAGCCTAATCATCAGTTAGGATTTTGCAGAGTGCTCCCTGAAGAGCCGGATCTGTTGAGCCTTACATGTGATTTCAGTGACTCGTTCAGGGCATGTGGAGCTATTTTTAGAGAAGAGAAAAGGCTTCCTAAGTAACACAGTGCAATTTGTTAAAAGGATAATTGGTGATTGTATTAATTCCTTGACAAATGCTTTCAACTGTACAAAGTACCAATTCTCTTGTGGATTTAAACAAAATTCTGATGGCTGCTGGTAAGTATTTTGATTGTTTAGGAGACTTTAAAGTCTGAAGGTTTAGGATAATCTGGCTGTGATTTTCACATACTCTGGTGTAAGCTCAGGAAATGTTTTCTATTTCTGGGGAAAATAGTTTGGCTTTTCCTCTCTAGTGCTTATGATTTTAAAGTTACTAGAAATACTTTGGCTTTCCAGTTTTTAAATGTGCATTTTTTTTTTAATTCTTGTGCTGGTTTTCTTCAGGCTAAATGGACTTTTACTTTTACCCACTCTTGACCATAAAAAGGAAGCTTACTTTAAATACAGGAGGAAGTTCTTCACAGAGAGAGTGATTGGCATTGGAATGGGCTGCCCAGGGAGGTGGTGGAGTCACCATCCCTGGAGACGTTCAAGAAAAGCCTGGCTGAGGCACTTAGTGCCATGGTCTGGTTGATTGGCTAGGGCTGGGTGCTAGGTTGGACTGGATGAGCTTGGAGGTCTCTTCCAACCTGGTTGATTCTATTCTATTCTACAATATTTTTCCTAGACTCACACAAATTAGGTATTAGAAATACTTAATTGACACATGTTCCTAGGAAACATTTGTTCTGTTTCTTAAAAGCTGAGTCTGCATTTCAGACTTATGGTAGCTATCCCTTCTGAAAATGGGAAAATCCTCATTTTGAAAATGAGGATGACAAGGAAATCACAGCTCACAGGATGTTAAGGGTTGGAAGGGACCCAAGGAGATCAACGAGCCCAAGCCCCCTGCCAGAGCAGGACAGTACTGTCTAACACAGATTACACAGGAACACATCCAGACAGGCCGTGAAAGGCTCCAGAGAAGGAGACCCCACAACCTCTCTGGGGAGCCTGTTCCAGTGCTCTGGGACCCTTACAGTAAAGAAGTTCCTCCTTGTGTTGAGGCAGAACCTCTTTTGCTGCAACACACACCCATTGCTCCTTATCCTATCCCAGGGAGCAGTGAGCAGAGCCTGTCCCCTCACTCCTGGCAGCCCTCAGATACTTATAAACATTTATCAAATCCCCTTTAAGTCTTCTCTTCTCCAGAATAAAAAGGCCCAGGTCCCTCAGCCTCTCCTCATAAGCCATGCCTTCCTGTCCCCTATTGTAGCCCTCCACTGGACTGCAGCACATCCCTGTCCCTCTTAAACTGGGCAGCCCAAAACTGAACACAGTATTCAAGATGAGGTCTCAGCAGGGCAGAGTAGAGGGGGAGGAGAACCTCCCTTGATCTGCTGGACACACTCCTCCTAACGCACCCCAGGATCCCATTGGCCTTCTTGGCCACAAGGGCACATTGCTGTGCCATGGGTAACTTGTTAGCCACCAGCACCCCCAGGTCCCTCTCCACAGGACTGCTCTCCAGCAGATCACCTCCCAGCCTGTTCTGGTGGAGTTTATTATTCCTCCTCATAATAAAATCCATCAGTTTGATTCCAAGCATTTGCTTAGTTTTAACACTGAAAGACATGAAAGGTTCTTTCTGGTGTCAAATTTTCTGCAGATGGTGCCATGTATATATGAATCTTGGCTGGGGGCACCTGTCTGTAATGCCTCAACATTTGGAAAGAAAATCAAGCTTCTTCTAAATCTGTATGGAAGTGCTAAAAAAGGACCAAATTCTCCTCTTTGTGTTTCAGCAGAAAGGGCTTTGTTTGCAACTGGACAGCAGCAATTCTAGCACACTTGGGTATAGCAACACCTTTGTTTCACTTTAGGAAGGCCATTGGTTTAAAAAGGCTTCTCAAAGTCAGGATATTTGGATATTCAGTAAATAATTTTAAATGGTCTGGATTAGCATGCATGGTCTTAACCAATGTATTTTAATTAACTGGGATTGAAATATTAATTTATGGGGTTTTTTTTTCCTGCTTTGCACCACAGTGCCTATCGAGTCAGATGTTTTGTTAGCTCATGCAAAGTCATGGGGGTCAAGGGAGTTAATCCATGCAGACATTTTTTCCCAATGTCATTTTGGTTAATTTAATTTATGCTTAATTGTTCACCATAATTGCAAAGAGTGCTTTAGTGATCGTTCATGAGAAATAATCTCAACAAACCATTGCTAGCACCGTAGCTCCACACATGCAATGGTGCATCATGGTCTGCTCGTTCTGGCATCAGACTTTTCTCTTAAGTAAATAAAAGGTGGCAGAAGTAGATCTGGTGCCACCTTTTATTTACTTAACCATTCCTCATACCACATCAAGATTTCACAGAGTCACAGAATGTCAGAGGCTGGAAGGGACCTCAAACGATCTAGTTCAACTCCCCTTCCAAAGCAGGACCACCTATAGCAGGTCACACTGGATCACATGCAGGCAAGTCTTGAATATCTCCAGAAAGGGAGATTCCATAACCTTCCTGGGCAGCCTGTTCCAGTGTTCTGTCACCCTCACTGGGAAAAAAATCTTTCCATGGAACTTCCTATGTGTCAACTTTCACCCATTGACCCTTGGCCTGGCATTGTGATCACCAAACAGAGGCTGGCTCCATGCTCTTGGCACTCACCCTTTACATATTTATAAACATGCATGAGGTCACCCCTCAGGCTCCTCTTCTCCAAGCTACAGAGCCTGGCATTGTGCATCACCAAACAGAGGCTGGCTCCATGCTCTTGGCACTCACCCTTTACATATTTATCAACATGCATGAAGTCACCCCTCAGGCTCTTCCTCTCCAAGCTGCAGAGCCCCAGCTCCCTCTTGCTTCTTACATCATTTCCCTGTGCCAAATATAGGGGGACTCTCTAAGTTGTCCCCACAGCAGAAACAGAAGCTTCAGACAGGCTGGTTGTGTTCTGCTTGGTGCCTGTGGACTATGGGTGGACTAGAACAGTGCCACAGCACTGGGCACTGTTGTTAATGACAGTACTGCAGAGTCTGCTGCTGAAGGGTAGCAGTTTTATAGTGCATGTGTTGCAAACAGCTGTATGATTCACCTTAGGCAACAACATCTAGTACCAAGGACTGAGCTGGTGATACTGCAACTCAGACTTCTAAGACAGTGACACCACTGAAGGTGGAGTTTCATTAAAAACAACCTCCATGCTGTTGTTAAAAATGGCAAAACAAAAGCCCAGCACTGAGTCCTAATAAATAAGAATGTTGGGCTAATTCAGAGAATGCAGTATGAGGTTTTTAGACTTTTCCAGATGCCTAGAGTAGCTCTCCACTGCAGCTGTGAAAGGACACATCCAATTCCTGGTGTGACACTCCTTTCCTGAAGCATCTAACAGCCATTCACTTCCTTGATCAGGGCCTTTGTTGGCTCTTTGCTGTCCAATGGGAGCAATATTTAAGAGGATATTTAAAATCTTTGTATGTAAATGGCAGTATCCATATGAAAATGTCAGGACTAACTCATACTTGCTCCATAGGTTACCTGGGATTATGCCTGTCTATTAGGATGTAAACCTGCAATCAATTTGTATACCCCTGTCTTCAACTGCTCACAACATTTTTCTGTCTTGCATCCACACTTCTGAGCTTCCTTTCAGGCTATTTCTTTAAATGTTTGATCTAGTTACTTCTACTAAGTAAGTACTATCAATCTGAGGCAAGGTTCTGGTCTGTTTTCATTTGCCAAGGTCTGGAGTAATTACTAAGCTGAGTTATTCAGCCATTACCCACTGGAATGGGCTGCCCAGGGAGGTGGTGGAGTCGCTGTCGCTGGAGGTACTAGAGTCACTAGGGACCCACATCAGGATCTCTTCAGCTCTTTTCCATCCACTCCAAAAAAGGGGAGATTTGGCAGATGTGAACATTTAGCACATTTCAGTTTTTCATTATAACCTCTGATACGGCCACCCTCATTCTTTATTATTCTAGTATGTGCAGAAGCTGTGCACTGACTGAAAACCATTTGTGGTAACTTAATTCATGGAGGGATTCTATTCCATCCCACTATAATCTGTTCTATCCACAAATAGCTGAAGACATTCAACACCTTTTACCTCTCACTGACCACCTCCAAGGAGAAGCTGCTCAGTGAGGTATTCAGGAGCTGCCAATACAATGCTCTAGCTTTCCTCTGATTGATTCACTTACTATAAAGGCATATCAAGTTTCTAAACACTCAAATACAGGAGAAGTTCCAGTAACACAGAGAAAATAAATTCCATCTTTGACCTTTTTAAACTGCTCTTACAGCCTCATTCTATAAAACTGAATTTATTTTTCTACTCAATATATTCCATTCAATGGCTGCAAGACATTAGCTACAATTACAATCAGGTCAACAGCGCTTACAATAAGCAGCACTTTCATCTGAAGAATACAAAGGCACCAAACCACCCCAAAATGGCCTTAACTGTTCTATTTGCTCCAAGACTCAGCATTCTTGGTGGTGTGTCAATGATCCTCTTGTAGTCTTTATGAAAAATAACAATGAACATCACTTTAAAAAGAAGTTTTTCATAGAAGAACATAGAATCAGTCAGGGTTGGAAGGGACCACAAGGATCATCTAGTTCAAATCTCCCTGCCACAGGCAGGAACACCCTACCCTAGATCAGGCTGGCCCCAGTCTCATCCAGCCTGGCCTTAAACACCTCCAGGGATGGGGCCATCACAGACTTTAAAGCTAGAAACAACACCGTGGTTGCTCATGACACAATGCCCAGGGGCTCCGATCACAACCTATTCTATGAAGTAGACAACCTGGGTGCCACTGCCCTAGTTATTTCATAAAGAATGGGACATAACTGGAGTAATTCCATTTTAAAAACTATTAAATTCATAGATGTGAGAGAATGGGCCAGGCCTCAGGAGCACAATGGCTCATATAAGAACTTGGGTCCATACAGTCATTTACTGACCTGACTGCAAATTGAAAAACCTCATTGAAACGATTTCCATCCTTTCAGGTCATATATCTGTATGTAACAAGCACACAAGGTAGGTAGGTAGGTAAGTAGGGATGTCACAGAAAACAGCTGGCCCTAAAACCTTAATCAAAGAGGACAGAAGTAAGTTCATCTCCAGTTAGGTTCATCTCCAATCAAGGTGACTATACTATTCAAGCTATTTAACCTTTCCCCCCTTCCCTACCTAATCTCTAAACATGTGTGTCATGTACTGATAATCCCAGTCACAGACGCATGGATCTCCCAATGCAAAGTTCTTCCCCATGAGGGTGGTGAGACACTGGAACAGGCTGCCCAGACAAACTGTGGACACTTCATCCGTGCAAGTGTTTAAGACCAGGCTGAATAAGGCTTTGAGCAACTAGTTCTAATGGGAGGTGCCTCTGAGCACGGCAGGGGAGTTTGCAACTGGATGATCTAAACGAAGGTCCCTTCCAGCTCAAGCCACTCTATGATTATCTGCAAGTAGTAATTGCGATTTCCGTGGAAACTCCACTATCACAGTAACTATTGTTCCGGGTGGCAGTGGAGCGAGGCGAAGACCTCCTGACCTACAAGCACGGCGCCTACAACAGGTGAAGAACTACAACCACTTGCTGAAGCGGAGCTGACCTAGCGGTAGGTATAGCACCGCGGCAAGCAGCGCTACGTCTCTAGCAGGCGTCCCCGCGGGCTGCGCTCGGCTCCTGGGCTCACGGAAAGAGCCTGCGCAGCTCCGCGCAGTACAGACATCGATTGGCGCCCTCTGCTGGCCAAATAGCAGCTAGTACATTGAGTCGGATCTCGTGTGCATTAATTACTTATCAATTAGTTTATGCCGACTCGTCAGGTAAAGGGCTGCCACTTTTGTAGTGAAGGACCTGGATCTGTGGTGATCCAGTGATAGGCATATCGTCTGGTGGCTGACTGCAGGTAACGGTGTGCTTTTGGGGTGAGCTAGGCATGCAGTTCACCTCCGAACCATCTACTACGGCAGCTGTCACTGCTGTGCCAGACTGGCTGTCAGAATCACAGACCCTTAGAGGTTGGGAGGGACCTCCAGAGATCATCAAGTCCAATTTCCCCTGCCAAAGCAGGATCCTCTAGGGTAGTTCACACAGGAATGCATCCAGATGGGTGCTGAAAGCCCCCAGAGAAGGAGACTCCACAACCTCTCCGGGCAGCCTGCTCCAGTGCTCTCTGGCACCCTCACTGTAAAGAAGTTTCTCCTCGTGGTGAGAAGTGCGTGGCAGCTCCTCTAGGGTGCTTGCCTTGGACATCAAAACACTGTGGGTGACGAAAACCAACACTAGGGAGGCACTCCAGTCTAGTGGCTAGGCAAACATGCCCAGGAGCCTGGGTCCTATTCCCTCTGCCCCTGCCTCACCAGGTGACCTGCTGATTTCGATTGCCTACATTACAAAAGCATTTGGAGACATCAGGACTGGGGCAAGGTGTGGGCACAACTACAGTATGAATTGTTAACAAAAAAAAACCCAGGCTTGGCCTTCTTAGGTGACAAGGTACAGAAGAAAGATGAAATAAGTCTATTGTAATAAGGAGGCAGAAGTACAACATCATTAATTTGTGCTCCAGTCTCCTCATCTGAAAAGCACTTAGGGATGTTCACTTAAAAGGTAAATATGTATTTTTAAACACTGGTATTACACTATCTGTGTGTTGGAGGACAGCACATGACACATTCTCCCACCTTAGGTTTTTCCACTGTTATGGGCAAGACAGAAACTTTCTGTAGACTGTTTCCATGATGACAAAATACAGGAATGTGCAACACATGAAATGTTTGTTTTACAGCTAGCAGCAAAACCCACATCTGATACCTTCATCCTTGGTACTTCGCTCAAACACAGATGCAGATGATCACTTATCACAGAATTATAGAATGGGTTGGAATGGACCTTAAGGATCAGGTAGTTCTGACCCTCCTGCCGTGGACAGGGACATCACTAGCCAGGGTTGCTCAGGGCTCTGTGCAACCTAAATTGAACAGCTCCAGGGAGGAGGTACCCACAGCTTCCCTGGGCAACCTATTCTCGTGTCTCACCACCCTCATTGCAAAGAATTTCTTCCTAATCTCCAGTCTAAACATTTCTTCTTCCAGCATTGCCCCTGGTCTAACCCACTGCAAGCCCTTATAAAAAGTCCTTTTGCAGCTTTCTCATAAACGCCCTTCCAGGTACTGGAAATGAGATTCAGGGACAGGACTTCTAGACAAGGGTTTTGCTACGTAAGGCAATGCTGACTGGAGAGTGAAAACCTCAGAAACTGTGTGAAATGATATATATGTGTATATATATTTATATATTTATATTTTAAAATCACAGCAGGTTTTCCTTCTTTTGATTTCACCTCCTGCAGCTGCTGTTCTCTAGGCATGTGTGCCCGGTTCCCTTCTTTTGCACACACAGCAAACCAGCTTCGATGCAAAAATTCAACCCCCAGTATCAGGCTGTCATCACGCTAAAACGAAACTGCTCATTTTTAAGCAAAGGAAGCTTTTTTGTGACTCATTCCTCCAATAAAGCCATCATCCCATGCTAACGAGGTGTCGTGAGATAGCTCACATGGTTGAACCAAAGCCCTGCTCCTCCGGCTGAGCAGGAGGAGGTTGGACTGTGAGAAGTCACCTCCTCGTGACCCCCATTCTTTGAGCAAAATAAAGACTCTTTCCACTGGAATGAAGTGCTGCAGGCAAACATGCCCTAAGGAAAGAAGAAGAGCCATTCAAATGAGTAAAAGCCTTGCAGGATGGGGCCCTGTGTCTACCCTTGATACTCTTATTCCCAGCTCTCAAAAGCTGTGTCAGACCTCCAACTGCAGCTTCCACATCACTGACGCTCAAAGTAAGAGCCCCCTGGCTTTTGTTTCATTACCTACGATGAATGAAGTTTAAGCTAAAGTTTAATTTGCCACTTATTTGCAGTTGGTTAACATGTTCCTAAACAGAGGTTGACAACAACTCTGCTATGGCTTATTTTTTCTTTAGGTTTTTTTTTTTGCTTGGTTGAGGCTTTGTCGTTGCTTGTTAGGTTGAGGTTTTTTATTTGGGGTTTTTCTGTTTGTTTAGTTGGTTGGGGTTTTTTTATTTGGTTTTGCTTTTGTTTTTATTTCTCTCAACAAGATTCTTAAAGGGCAACTAGACTTGAAAAGAGTAAAAACCTGCATTTACTAGAAGCACAAAGAATAGAATTGAGGGGAGTTATGTCAGCTAGAGTAGAAGCTCTGATGTTTTGGGGTTTTTTTTGCTGGTAGGTCTCTCTATAAGGAACTCTGCATTGTTAGCTGAGTACATATATAGAATCATAGAATCATAGAATGGTTTAGGTTGGAAGGGACCTCAAGGATCGTATATATATATACATACACACACACATAATGCAATAGAGACTTAAGAGAACAATATCATGTCAAACAAGGTCCTTTTTCATTACTATCATGAAGATAATATTACAAAACTCTCTGAATATTTGGGTATAATGGGTATAATATGGTGGAGAATATGAAATATAACCTTGAACAGACCTCACAACAGCTTCCCACATGGTACTTGGGCATAGGCTGCATCTTGCTTGTCTGTGAACTTGTGAATAGCCACCAAAAGGCCTGCCAAGAGCCCATTGTGGCACTGTATGTACTACTCATGCTTAGCACAGCAGGAGAATATGACTCAAAGAACACAACTCAAAAAGATTTTACTAAGGGTTGTAAAGATCTGGTGAGGACAGAACTCGTTTTTTCCAAGAGCCACAGCAGTGAGGAAGTTAAAGCCTGTGGAGCATGTCTTGTAACAATCCACAAGAAATGTTGCTTCCTTGCTCACCATTCAGTTGCAGAAATGCTATCACTGCTGAGCTTGAGTTTTGTCATTCCAATAAACACATCAGAAGCAGAACAGGTATAAAATGTCAGAAGTGGAAAATGTCTGGACAGAAGGGTTGCTGCAAAGCCAAAGCTCCTTAAAATGCCCCTACCATCCCCTGAATTCTTGCAGGACTGAGTCCATAATTCAGTATAGATCTAAAATAATGCTTTGATCAACCAGCATGCCCTGGAGATGTCTTTTCTCAAACAGGAATGTTGAACTGCTTAAACCTGACCTGCATGGGACTGCAAAAACACACCTGGGAACTATTGATTTATGAAGCTAACTGAAGAACGACTTCACTTCTAATACAACAGGCAACCACAACTCTAGAGAAACGTGCTATGAGGAAATGGTTCTCAAGCAGTAAGTATCTCACATACACCTCCTCCAATCCAATAGTCTGCGGTACTCACTGACCCTTACGTTTAGGGGCACCCAAAACTGCAATATGTAAACACACTTCTAATTTACACCCCTGGGATGTCCCAGTCTATTTAATGGAAAACACCAAACTCAGCCTAGGACAACAAAATCCCTCCTACCACGTAACACAAGTTGACCAGCCTGGGTTCTGCACCCCTATGGGTGGCAGTAAGATCATAGTATCACAGTATCATCAGGGTTGGAAGAGACCTCACAGATCATCAAGTCCAACCCTTCACCACAGAGCTCAAGGCTAGACCATGGCACCAAGTGCCACGTCCAATCCTGCCTTGAACAGCTCCAGGGACGGCGACTCCACCACCTCCCTGGGCAGCCCATTCCAGTGGCCAATGACTCTCTCAGTGAAGAACTTTCTCCTCACCTCGAGCCTAAACTTCCCCTGGCGCAGCCTGAGGCTGTGTCCTCTCGTTCTGGCGCTGGCCACCTGAGAGAAGAGAGCAACCTCCCCCTGGCCACAACCACCCCTCAGGTAGTTGTAGACAGCAATAAGGTCACCCCTGAGCCTCCTCTTCTCCAGGCTAAACAATCCCAGCTCCCTCAGCCTCTCCTCGTAGGGCTGTGCTCGAGGCCTCTCACCAGCCTCGTTGCCCTTCTCTGGACACGCTCAAGCATCTCAATGTCCCTTCTAAACTGGGGGGCCCAGAACTGAACACAGTACTCAAGGTGTGGTCTAACCAGTGCAGAGTACAGGGGCAGAATGACCTCCCTGCTCCTGCTGGCCACACCATTCCTGATGCAGGCCAGGATGCCATTGGCTCTCTTGGCCACCTGGGCACACTGCTGGCTCATGTTCAGGCGGGTATCAATCAGCACCCCCAGATCCCTCTCTGTCTGGCTGCTCTCCAGCCACTCCGACCCCAGCCTGTATCTCTGCATGGGGTTGTTGTGGCCAAAGTGCAGCCCCTGGCACTTGGAGCCATTGAATGCCATCCCCTTGGACTCTGCCCATCTGTCCAGGCGGTCAAGGTCCCGCTGCAGAGCCCTTCTGCCCTCCAGCCCAGCCACATCAGCCCCCAGCTTGGTGTCATTTGCAAACTTGCTGATGACTGACTCAATGCCCACGTCCAGATCATCTATGAAGATGTTAAAGAGGATGGGGCCCAGCACTGATCCCTGAGGGACACCACTAGTGACAGCCACCAGCTGGATGTGGCACCATTCACCACCACTCTCTGGGCTCGGCCCTCCAGCCAGTTCCTCACCCAGCACAGAGTGTTGAACATTAAGACATAGATACTTGTGTGACGTCTATTAGTGAGCCCATGCTTTGAGCCTGTTAATAAATGTGTCCTTGTAAAATCCCTGTGAAGTAGAGAAGTAGTGTTACCCTGATTTTTCACAGATGGAAAATGGAGACACAGAGAAATTAAAGGGGAGAGGCTGTCTCTAGGGTAAGCGTGACGCAAACCAGCCAAATCTTTATAGGTCAAAACTGCCACTTTGAATTGCACCTAGCAACAGATGGGAAGCCAGATTCATTCCATTATGTGTCCTTTTCAGTAAGGAGACAGGAGGGGGGAAAAAGGACTGTAAAAATACGCCTTATTTTTGCTATGATTGTTTGCTAGGCGCTGGTAGAACAGAATGTGCTTGTGGAGGAGACGCAGAGGAAATGGCAATTACTGCAAGGGTAACATTTACCTACAGATCTTGTAATCAAGGAGTTGCTTTTTGCACAAGTTCATTCCCAGCAGCTCTGAAATCTCCCAGATGAGTAAAGACATTTGGTCTCTAGCCCAGTGTTCTCTCAAAGGCAGTCTAAACAGAAAGCCAGCTAAAAGGGAAAACCCAGCTTATCAGGCTGCTGCTGCTCTATCTCCTGCTGCCTTCCACAGTTTGCAGGGCACATGGAAAGTAAAATAAATACCCAGTTATGTGTTACTTATCATCTGACACATTTCACCAAAAAAACAGAAAGAGAGAGGGTTTTCTCTTTTTAATTCTGCCTGCTGCTGACAGAAAAGATGCTTAGAATTAGACAGAGAAGATAAAATGTTTTTAAATATGTATATGTTTAAGAGGTTATCTCAAAGGAAAAAATATTCTTCTGCTGGAGTTGGCTGGTATCTTAGCCCTGCTTTAAACATTTATCTGATGAAATCATTGCATTCCTCAAAAGAGATGGTTTGTGAATCCTCAAGAGAGTTTTACAGCTAACAAATAATTAAATAGCCCAAACTTTGCACTTTTAACAGTAAAGTGTCTGACTCATGATGCCTACTTAAAAACCCAGCAGGTTCAGCATGCTAGCCGAGTCTGGCAGGGGTAACGCAGGCACAGCTGGCAGAGCAGGCAGCAGGGTGGGCTTTTCTTCCTGTAGGATCTGCTCTAGGTGATCCTGCTCTGGCAGGAGGGTTGGACTAGATGATCTTTCGAGGTCCCTTCCAGCCCCTGACATTCTGTCATTCTGTGTGAGTTTGTGCTTCTGTGTTTTGGCCAAGCCCAGGAATCCCACACACTCCAACCAGCTCCTCTGGACAACATGTAGGTGGACTCATCCCACAGCCATATCAACTGGTAGAAGGGTTGGATTGAATGATCTTTCAAGGTCCCTTCTAGCCTCTGACACTGTCATTCTGTGTGAGTTTCTGCTTCTGCGTTTTGGCCTGGCCCAGCCCAGCAATCCCACATATGCTCCAACCACAGTATCACAGTCTCACAGTATCATCAGGGTTGGAAGAGTCCTCACAGATCATCAAGTCCAACCTTTTACCACAGAGCTCAAGGCTAGACCATGGCACCAAGTGCCACATCCAGTCCTGCCTTGAACAGCTCCAGGGACGGTGACTCCACCACCTCCCTGGGCAGCCCATTCCAGTAGCCAACCAGCTCCTCTGGACAACATGCAGGTGGACTCATCCCACAGCCACATCAACTGGTAGGAGGGTTGGATTGAATGATCTTTCAAGGTCCCTTCTAGCCCCTGACACTGTCATTCTGTGTGAGTTTGTGCTTCTGTTTTGGCCCACAGCCCAGGAATCCCACATATGCTCCAACCAGCTCCTCTGGACAACATGCAGGTGGACTCATCCCACAGCCACATCAACTGGTAGGAGGGTTGGACTGGCTGATCTTTCGAGGTCCCTTCTAGCCCCTGACATTGTCATTCTGTGTGATTTTGTGCTTCTGTTTTGGCCCAGCCAAGGAATCCCACACACACTCCAACCAGCTCCCGTGGACAGCACAGCATGTAGGTGGTTTCATCCCACAGCCACACCAACAGCCAGGAGAAAAGGCATTAACACTGCAGGAATTACAGTGAGATGTCTGAAGGCCATCAGCTCTTATTTGGGATGAGCTGGGTTTAGAGACCCTGGGGGAAACAGCAGCTTTATAAAACAACTTCTCAGTTGAGACTGCACGGTTTGAGAGCCTGCCTTCAAAGCCACGGTGGTGGCCTCAGTGCAGACAGCACTATGAAGGCTCTGAGAAGCAGAAAAGCCTTTGCTAACACAGTTGTTTGAGATCAGGTGTCTCAGCATTTTAGAGACATTTGGAGAGGAATTTCTGGAAAGTGTAAACCTCAGAAATGCTGGCAAACAGGAGAGACAGCTAGAGAGGCTGGCTGAACAGCTGAAAGCCTAAATCCTTCGTATTCCACTGCTGTGTGGTTTTATTTCACAGTAATTTAAAAGTCCTGTCAGTTCAGTCAGTGGCAAAGCACTCCCAAACACCACGAGCTGGCAGCTGCTGCTGCTGTTCCACTGGCATTTTCATTTGGGCATTTTTTATATAGCATGGCCTGCCAAATGAAAGGGAGGCAGGATTGCACCCAGGACCTTCTAAGAGGAATCACAAGTCATTAGATCACTTCTACACACATCCAAAAGTTGGAGGGGAATTTGCCTTTTAAATAATGACAATAGATGAAATGAAGCTGGAACAAGCTGTGTGAGGGGAGGAATAATGTGACTTGTCATTACTTCACAAACATTCCCAGCAATAAGCTAAGGACAGCTGTCAGCCGGATGGAAAGCCGAAAGGATGAACATGAGATGACCACAATGACATTTTCTGCCCAAAGAACCTTCAGATTTCAACCAATTTGCAGTCACTCTGATGTATTTAAGAAGCTTCACATTTACACACGAAATGCCCTGCATGCATTAGAAACATTGGCTGGTGATTTCAGATGCCAGTAGTCTTCCACGGTGCCTCCTTTACTTGCCAGTGTGAAGAGGTGGCTGGTGCAACAGCTGCAGCCTCAATTACCTGTGAGGACACAGCTCTAGACACAGGCTGTCTGCACAGTGAAAAACATATGCCACTTCTTAGGCTCCAAACCAATCCTGGCTTTAACAGTGCAAGAGGAGGACAAAGAGTCTGCAAGCTGATCTGAGCGAGATACAAGCTCAGGTAGCCTTCGGAGATTGGTAGAAGGGAAAGATCTTGAACTAGATTCATTTAAT
Organism: Tricholaema leucomelas; assembly: GCA_013400475.1. NCBI lineage: Eukaryota > Metazoa > Chordata > Aves > Piciformes > Lybiidae > Tricholaema lacrymosa > Tricholaema leucomelas. Next base: position 245,422 of record WAAF01011758.1, read on the forward strand.
CACAACTAATCTGTAAGCAGTTCAGAGGACCACAGGATGTTAGGGGTTGGAAGGGACCTCTGGAGATCATTCAGTCCATACCAGAGCAGGACCATGGAATCTAGTGCAGAGGAACACATCCAGATAGGGCTTGAAAGTCTCCACAACCTTTCTGAGGAGCCTATTCCAGTGCTCCCTGACCCTTACAGTAAAGAAGTTCATCCTCATGTTGAGGTGGAACTTCCTGTGCTGTAGTTTCCATCCGTTACCCCTTGTCCTATCACACGGTGCAACTGAACAGAGCCTGTCCCCTCCCTCTTGACCCCCAGCACTCAGATACTTACAAATATTGATTAGATCCCCTCTAAATCTTCTGTCCACCAGACCAAAAAGACCCAGGTCCCTGATCCTCTCCTCACAGGCTCCAGCCCCTTCTTCATCTTCATAGCCCTTCCTTGGACTCTCTCCACTATGTCCCTGTCCCTCCTGAACTGGGGAGCCCAAAACTGAATGCAATATTCCAGGTGAGGTCTCACCAGAGCAGAGTAGAGGGGGAGAAGAACCTCCCTGGATCTGCTGGACACACTCCTCTTAATGCACCCTAGTATCCCACTGGCCCTCTTGGCCACAAGGGCACATTGCTGTCCCATGAATAGCTTCTTCTACCAGGACTCCCAAGTCCTTCTCCACAGGGCTGCTCTCCAGCAGATCATCTCCCAGCCTGTAGTGGTGCAATTATTCCTTCCTTGATGCAGGACTCTGCACTGGTCCTTGTTGAACCTCATTAGGTTCCTCTTTGCCCAGGTCTCCAGTTAATGGAGACAGGCACTAGTAAACCCTGTGAGAATTACAAATGCTTGAAGTCAAGCATGACAGAATATCTGAAATGGCAGAACGGCTGCCTGACTGCTCCAGAAGGAGATTGGCCAAATCCATACATCCAGTTTGGTTTCTTAACAGGTGCTACAGAGAACTCCACAAATCAATTACAAGAGAACAAAAATCTTAGCTCTACAAAGATCATCATCTCTTAGAGGGCATCAAGCTCTCATACATCCAAACATCAGTTCAATGTAGCAGCCAGGAAGGGATCTGCAGGAAAACACAGGAGATAAACTGGAGAAATCTTCTTGCAGATCTGGACTTCCCAAGTGAGCAGCTCAGCTTTGGTACATCTCACCACGTGCAAATGACCTGGCCACCTTTCCACCTGCCTTTGCCTTCTCTCCCTAAGCGTGGCAGCAGCAGCAGCACTCTGAGGAGTTGCAGGGTGGGGGGAAATAGCCGTGCCTCTGAAGTGGACAGAAGGTCCCAAAAGGGCAACTCAAGCCTTGAACATTTTCAAGTCAAAGTTAAGTGATTCCTGTGGCTAAGAGCTACCACCTGGGAGAGATTCAGTGTCTTGCACTTTAACCATGCCAGCAGCTCACTGCCAATGTAAAGACTGACAATGATTAAGAAGAAATGCTGCAACTGTTGGTATTATTCATATCCAAGCTGTACTTGTTCCAAGCTTATATAAAAAGTCCTCACCTGCAGCAGAATTTTCATCCTCAGAGATATAGAGTGTGGCAATAGCACAGCAGTGAACTTTGGACTCCTGGCTGATGTAGCTAAGCCCAAGCAAGGTGAGCACCACACAGCTCCAATCCTGTTTGGAAGGAGCTTAAGATGAGCCATAGCAGGTGAAGAATGGACAAAGCACATCTCCATCCACCTTTATTTCCCAAAAAGATGCAGCACTAGAACAAAAGGTCTGGAACACAAACCCTATGAGGAGAGGCTGAGGAAGCTGGAGGTGTTTAGCCTGGAGAAGAGGAGGCTCAAAAGTGACCTCATTGCTGTCTACAACTACCTGAAGGGAGGTTGTAGCCAGGTGGGGGTCAGTCTCTTCTCCCAGGCAACCAGCAACAGAACAAGGGGACACAGCCTCAAGTTGTGCCAAGGGAAGTATAGGCTGGATGTTAGGAGGAAGTTCTTCCCAGAGAGAGTGATTGGCATTGGAATGGGCTGCCCAGGGAGGTGGTGGAGTCACCATCCCTGGAGGTGTTCAAGAAAAGCCTGGATGAGGCACTTAGTGCCATGGTCTGGTTGACTGGATAGGGCTGGGTGCTAGGTTGGACTGGCTGAGCTTGGAGGTCTCTTCCAACCTGGTTGATTCTATGATGCTATGAAAATGCTATAAGCAGCTGCACAACACGGAGCCAGCTAGTTCAGGGTATTCTCAGCTCTGGAAATCACTCAGATCTTCAGGACATCTCTGTAATAGTAATCCTCATATCACAGGATATGTCTTCTCTCTGACTGTAATTTTGAACACAGCTTACTTGTCAAGAATTAGCTTGGAACTGTGCCTTTAGGTTAATCTGACCAGCTTTGATCCATCTGCAGTGCCTGACAGGTGTTCAAATTGTACATTCTATATGTACTATATGCAGGTGTTTAAGGCCAGGCTGGATGAGGCTGTGGCCAGCCTGATCTAGGGTAGAGTGTCTGGGCCTATGGCAGAGGAGTTGAAACTAGATGATCCTTGTGATCCCTTCCAACCCTGACTGATTCTATAATTCTGTATCTTGATGTTCCTAAGTTGTCCAATGTAATGGGAAAGTTTCATAGTCCAATTTCATAGACTGCAGCATCCCAGGTGGATATTAGTTGTTCTTCCCTTGTATGAACTCTCTTTCCTAGGAGCTAGCTAATACAGAGTCCCTCCTTCCCTGCCCTTCTGATACCATCCTAGGGGAAAAAAAAAATAATTAAAACCCCAAAATTGCTCAAAGTACCTCTCCAAGTGTTGCTGCTGAGTGCAAATATGGACAGAAGATAAATAAAGTCAAGTCAAAACAGACAAATCAGGTCACTGGGAAATAACTTTCCTCCTGCTATTTGTCTGTAAACATGTAACAGAGAGAACCTAACACAGAGAGATCACAGCAAAACGCCTAACAGAGGTGGAGCTCAGTCAATGGTTCCCAGAATCTGTGTCAAAGAAAGAATGCAACGTTTGTTTCCATCCCAAGTGAAAAGATTCTGGAGCTGTCCCTATTTCACTTCACTCAAAACCTTGCAATCAAAACAAACTTCAGACTGCTGAAACGCCTTAATGAATCTATTGCAGGAGTGGAATTTTTCCATGCTTGCTCTTACTTAATCAAGTGAAAATGTTCTTTTCACTGCAGTTTACTCTGTATGGTTTCATCAATGCCCAACAGTAGCAAGTAACTGCTTGCTTCTCAGACCCCAGTCCTTACAATGTAGTTTTTAAATCTGCCACTTCCCTATTCTGAGGGTCCTAACAACAGAGCACATTCATTCACTGCTTTCCCAACCAAGCAAAACACTCACTGGGATTTCCTTTTCAAGCCTGCTAATTGAAAACATTCTGCAGCTTATTAGTCACTATACAGATTATCTGCTGACAAGCAAACTCTCACTCATTCCAGACTTGTTAATTAACACGTAATTACTGATCCCACAGAGACTGGACTGCAGGTGTGATGCTCTGGGTCCTGCCCTAATAACCGCTCCTCTCGCATGCCGGCACAGATGGAATAGACAGCAACTGCATTTTCCCAGAGCACCCTCCCAGCCTCCCCAAAAGTGCTCAGGCTCTGTTTTGATTTGAGTTTGTTGAGGGTGAGCGTGTGTGTTTTGGTGTGGTGGTGGCAGTGGTTGTTGCTTTGGTTGGATTTTTTTTTGTCTAGATCATTACATTCAACATCCACCCACAACCCATCACAGAAAAGCAACAGCAATCTGCCTTCTCCCATCAGCCTTGGCTCAGCAGGAGCTGGCCCAGGGCAGCTGTTCTGCACGGTGAATTTGAACAGAAGACCTAAAGGAGAAGAATGGCAGAGAATGAAGGAGAGAATAACAAGGAGAGACAGATAATTCCAGACATCTAAGTGATCTCACCTATTGGTTTATTCCATGCTAGGCCATACTCAGTCAAGTCTTCTATGCAGCATAAACCTTACCATTAAAATACTACATTCCATTCAATTACTCTCAGAAGAAGCCTCATGGTGCTCTAACTATTCCTTCTATGTATTATTTGGATAATGAGATGTTGAAGAAATCTTCTTTTCCAAATCACTTTACACCGAATTTCATTCAAAAGATTCTTTCCTCAAGTAAGGCAAAACCATGATCAAATTGTAAAAGCAAGATTATAAAGAACCTGCCATGGAAAGTTAGCTGAGATTAAATCACTCACCTGTTTGGAATTCCTTATTAGCATGGTTATACTGGTCAGGGGATGCAGTCAAGAACCAAGTCCAGAAGAAACTTAGGAAATACATTTGCTAGGGATGAGCATACCCAAATGTAAAAGGAGTAGGAAATTGGATTCTTACATTCATGTAGAGAAGGCACATCGTTCTGGTCTCACTGAGGTCAGAGCCAAAACCACTTTGGATGCCTCCGTGGGAGCAGACTGTACTCCACCCTACATATATAGGGATTAATAACAAACGATTTCCATATACCTGAGACAGAAAATTTGATATAGACCTGACCAGAAATCATGAAAATTACATCAGATGGATTTAACCCAAGATTTGTTGCATTGTGGTCCGCTATAAACCACGAAAAATTAATGAGCTTCCTATATACTCTTTCACTACCATATTAGAGAAAGCAAAGGATCAAAACGTTGTAGGTAGCAGTTGAGTTTGAAAGCTCCAATTTCATTTACTGGAGCTCAACAACAAAGCCTTTGTAATCAGAACAGTGTGCCACTATTAGGACCTTCCAGACCTGCACTGACTCATCTTTCTGTGCAAGTGCTGTCACTTCACTGTCAACTACACTGTTAGCTAACAGATGAGTTTTCTAAGAAGGAAATGGGTAAGAAAGATGGTGACAGTGCAAATTGGTTAAGGGGCCCTAATTTAATGTGGAAAGGGACTTTTGGAATTAATACATCATTTTCACAGGATAAGAGATACTATCTGGGCTGCAGGCCCGCATCAAATGAGAGAGCAGGGGCACAGAAAATGAGGGGCAAAGGCACAGAACCTGCCAATGGGAGGAGATGGGAAACTTCTGTCACAAGAGGATTCTGAGACTGCCAATCTGGAGCAAGGTATTAAGCTGGAACAGAAACAGCGATGCTTGGCACGTTAATGACATTAAAGACCAATAATGTCTCGACAGCCATGGGAGCTGTGATGGTTTGGGTGTTCCCTGCCCCCCCCCCCCNAAATACAGAAACACAACAGCCCTCCCAGAAACCTGAGTCCCCAGGAGGGGCTCTCAACCACTCCTTCACCTTCCCCCTACCCCTCTCAACCTTACCCCAGTCACAAGGAAGAATGGAGGTTCAGCCAGGGGGGTGAGGAAGCAAGGTGGATCAGCCAAAGAAATGGAGTGTGAGGTTAGAGATTAGGATGCAGGTCAGAGCTACCCAGCAGGCGAAGTGAGGAGTCCATTTTCTATGTTTTGCTTTTACTCTTAGACATCTCAGCAAGCCTATGAGGGAAGTAGACATCACCATTGTTTTCCTCTCACAGCCTGTAATCTAGTTCTTCTCAACAAAACATTCTAGCTAGCTTCAAACTAGCACAGAAGCAACAGAGAAAGCTATAGCAATGTCAGCCCTTCTATATCATAGAATCATAGAATCAACCAGGTAGGAAGAGACCTCCAAGATCATTCACCCAGAATCAACTAGGTTAGAAGAGACCTCCAAGCTCATCCAGTCCAATCTGTCATCCAGTCCAATCTGTCATCCAGTCCTGTCCACTCAACCAGACCATGGCACTAAGTGCCTCATCCAGGCTTTTTTTGAACACCCCCAGGGATGGTGACTCCACCACCTCCCTGGGCAGCCCATTCCAATGCCAATCACTCTCTCTGTGAAGAACTTCCTCCTAACATCCAGCCTATATCAGAAGAGCACATGATCTTGCACATGGACATTACAGAACATAGCTTTTCAAGTCACTGGCTTCAGAAGACTTGTAATGCAAAAGCTAAGCAATTACTTAAATCACTGCCTAGTTGCCATGTGGCAGCAACTTCCTGAAACTGACCTGGCTCTTCCTTGCCAACTTCACTCCTTTAGGAATTTGAGAAGGGCCTGTTGACAAACCTCTCATCAGTAAAGGTTTTAGAACTGACTCCATGCCATGTGCTCACTCAACTCAGTCTGCTGCTATCAGTGGACATGTGATGCACCCTGGCAAAGTTTGTGCCCTGGGATTTTGTAATTCCTTTGGCTACAAGAAAGACTTTTCACACAACTGAAGTGAACCCAAAAGCAACCCAAAACTCTGAAAACGTCAAATGTAAGATTTGCAAAATGATGAAAGGTGAGGAAAAACTCAAACCTCAGATTTATGTAATCAGTGATGAAGGTGAAGTATTTAGCTTGGCTGTGGACACTTAGAATAGAATAGAATAGAATCAATCAGGTTGGAAGAGACTTCCAAGATCATCCAGTCCAACCTATCGCCCAGCCCTGTCCAGTCAACCAGACCATGGCACTAAGTGCCTCATCCAGGCTTTTCCTGAACACCCCCAGGGACGGTGACTCCACCACCTCCCTGGGCAGCCCATTCCAATGCCAATCACTCTCTCTGTGAAGAACTTCCTCCTAACATCCAGCCTATACTTCCCCCGGCACAACTTGAGGCTGTGTCCCCTTGTCCTGTTGCTGGTTGCCTGGGAGAAGAGACCAACCCCCACCTGGCTACAACCTCCCTTCAGGTAGTTGTAGACAGCAATGAGGTCTGCCCTGAGCCTCCTCTTCTCCAGGCTAAACAATCCCAGCTCCCTCAGCCTCTCCTCGTAGGGCTGTGCTCGAGGCCTCTCCCCAGCCTCGTTGCCCTTCTCTGGACACGCTCAAGCATCTCAATGTCCCTCTTAAACTGGGGGGCCCAGAACTGGACACAGTACTCAAGGTGTGGCCTGCCCAGTGTTGAGTACAGGGGAAGAATAACCTCCCTCGTCCTACTGGCCACACTGTTCCTGATGCAGGCCAGGATGCCATTGGCTCTCTTGGCCACCTGGGCACACTGCTGGCTCATCTTCAGCCTACTATCCACCAGGACCCCCAGGTCTGCGAACTGCTTGCTGCGAACTGCTTCACAAAGACAGCTGAAAATAGTGCCTATGGAGCAGAAGTTGGGAGCAAAATCCAGCTCTTCAAGAGTTAAGATAATTCTTTGAGAATGAGGCAAATTCTGTTTCTGACCCTGTCTGTGATCTATCAGTCTTCATCATCTTTAAGTGGCCTGACCTCTTCCTCCTAACAGAATGATGAAAGACAGCTACTAAATCTACTCAATTTCAGATCTCACCTTCTAAGAGAAAGGCAGTTGTCAGCCTTTCTGAATAAGAAAACATGGAAAAAGATTACCAGAAAAAGTCAGTCAACCACATCTATAAAATGGTTCAAAGGCATTTTCACACCCAGATAACATTAGAACAGGCTTGCCAGGAGAGCAATGGCACCATACAGTGTCACTGAGCACCTTCCAGTCTCTAGTTTGCTGCAGAAAAATTAGGACAAGAAATGGTGAAAGGAGCCTGGAATGGGCTGCCCAGGGAGGTGGTGGAGTCGCCGTCCCTGGAGCTGTTCAAGGCAGGATTGGACGTGGCACTTGGTGCCATGGTCTAGCCTTGAGCTCTGTGGTAAAGGGTTGGACTTGATGATCTGTGAGGTCTCTTCCAACCTTGGTGGTGATACTGAGAGCCAAGACAGGTGCAGTCCTCCCCTCTTTACTTTTCTGAAACCTGCTGACAGGCACTGGTCTGAAAGGGAGCTTCTCTAAGCTTCAACACCCACATGAGGTTTTATAACCATTCTCCTGCCTACATTTAGTTTCAGATATCAGTGTTAGCCTTTTGGAGTGATGACAAAGAGACTGTCTGCCAACAAACAGAAGCACAGAACAACTTGCAGCATGCACCCTCAAACCTGAGCTTTCAGGTAGTGTCTTGGACTACCTCCTGCAGATTGCAATGCTAATATCATGGAAGCATCTATTGGAAGAGGAGAAAAACACATGACACCAAAAATAAAATGCAACCACTTTCCTGTTCGTGCCAAACAAGGCCAGAGAAGACCTGAGCAAGAAGTAAAATACATATGGAGATTCCAGAAGTCCAAAATATCTTTATAACTGAAGAGAGGAAAATTTTGAGTAAAGGATCGGTCAGAAACTGTTCTTTAGTTTTCTGTCATCTCTTCCTTATTTGCCAACCTCAGGAACGTGTTCTGTTGGCTATGTGGCTTTATTTCTCTTATCTGAGATGATATTCACCCCTTGGAAAGTTACAATGGAGCTTGGTCAGTCTGGTATTTCTCCTCACTCATTAATGGAAGTTAATGACATTTGGAAAGAAAGAAACCCACAAACCCCAAACCTCTTTCCTTTATCCACTGCTGCCCATAAGAGAGAGGCTTGTCTTAATTAACTACTGTTCCAGTATTAATATTTACAGATCACTACTATCAATCTTCCCATATTAAATACACAAAATAACACATGCCAAGACACTTCCCAACTGTGTGTGCCCACTCAATGCATTCCATGACAGAGCTGTCCTTCTGAACTCGTGTGGTGCACGGGTATCAGTACAGATCCACAATCGAGGTGATACTAGTAATGGATTCAAATTCAAACCAAATGGCATCTCATTAATTTGTCTGTTCATATCTAAGTTTGACTGTTTCAATGCATTAATAAAAAAATATTCTATTACACAACAGCAACAATGCTATCTGGATTAATTTCCCACAGAATATCATGCCAGGTTACTACTTCAGCTTGATTTTATGTATCTGAATTTTAAACACAGTATTTAGATTTGGAAAGAGGTTTAATAAAAGAAAAAAAAAAAAAAGAAAACATCAGCATTGCCCTAAATTATTAAGGTCTCAAAATTGCTCTAGATTCAGTATCACACAGTATCACCAAGGTTGGAAGAGACCTCACAGATCATCAGGTCCAACCCGTTACCACAGAGCTCAAGGCTAGACCATGGCACCAAGTGCCACGTCCAATCCTGCCTTGAACAGCTCCAGGGACGGCGACTCCACCACCTCCTTGGGCAGCCCATTCCAGTAGCCAATTCCTGCTTGCATCTCTTTGCTTTCCCATACACAGACAGAAAACAAAGACCCAGACAGAGATGACAGAATGACAGTGTGAAGCCTGCCACGGGCTACCAACAGAGCAGGTTCAGCATGCCCAACCACAACCCTCTGAGCTCATTTTAGTCTGGAGAAGACTGAAAAGAGATCTCATCCATGTGCATAAATATTTTAGGGGTGGGTGTCAAGTGGCTGGGGCCAATCTCTTTTCAGTGGTCTGCAGCCATAAGACAAGGAGCAATGGGTATGAACTTGAATGTAGAAGGTTTCCTCATCCTCAGGAGAAACTTCTTTACAGTGAGGGTGACAGAATTCCGGAACAGGCTGCCCAGGGAGGGTGCAGAGTCTCCTCCTCTGGAGACCTTCAAAACCTAAATGGATGCAGTCCTGTTTGACTTATCCTGGCTGATCCTGCTTTGGCAGAGGGGTTGGACTCAGTGATCTCTGGAGGTCTCTTCCAATGTCTAATATTCTGTGATCTAAAGTGTCTTCAACATAAGAGAGCTTAATTTGGCTGCACAGTTGGCACAGCACCATCATATTGCTAGGGCTTTGTAAGGCAAGGCAAGTGCTCTTGTGGGAAGAATTAGATTCAGGTCTTAATGCCTGCTTTTTGCCACCCAGCCAGCTGGGAAAATAACAAGACTTGGGCTTCATTAACTAACATGACTGGATTCAAGTCAACAGGAGGATGCCTGCAGTCCTGACATCCTGAGTTCCTTTCCTTTTTCAAAAGAGCTATGTGAACAAATTGTACTTCAGACAACTGTTGGACGCTGCAAGGAAATGGAAGGTGAGCGCACAGCTTTCCCTTGCAGAGAAGAGCACGAGTCAAAATATTGCTTGTTAACATATTTTAGAACAGAACAGAACAGAATAGAATAGAATAGAATAGAATAGAATAGAA
>WAAF01011758.1:255636-313202 GCA_013400475.1 Tricholaema leucomelas
CTGAGCCTCCTCTTCTGCAGGCTGCACACCCCCAGCTCCCTCAGCCTCTCCTCATAGGGTTTGTGTTCCAGGCCCCTCACCAGCTTTGTTGCCCTTCTCTGGACACCTTCCAGCACCTCAACATCTCTCTTGAGTTGAGGAGCCCAGAACTGGACACAGCACTCAAGGTGTGGCCTGACCAGTGTTGAGTACAGGGGAAGAAGAACCTCCCTCGTCCTACTGGCCACACTGTTCCTGATCCAGGCCAGGATGCTATTGGCCCTCTTGGCCACCTGGGCACCTGGCCACCTGGGCACTCTTCAAAGGATTCAAGAAAGAGGTTAGACCTGTAAAGAACAGAAATGCCACCAATTACAGAGCATGGATTTCCGCTGTTAGCCTGTACTGCACAGATTTCAGTCTCTGAACAACTCTTTCCTAACCCAAATCGACAGTTACTTTTGTACAGTTGCACAGAGGTGACCACTGTATGTGAATCTCTCTCCACAGGCCCTTCCATTACAGCATGAGCTATTCTTTTTAAAAAATATATATTTCTTAATATGCAGGAGAAGCTCAGAATCAATTACAGACCAAGTTAATATCTTTAAGATAAATGGAAGGTATCTTATTAACGCCACAGACGCTGGACCATATTCTGATGGTGCCTAAGGAAGGCTCATACAATTTATTAAGAGCCTAAACAAGTGGACTGTTACAAACTGCTCAGCCTGAAGCAACTTTCAATGATAGGAAAATTCTATATTTTTTTGAGAAGAAGATACATAATTAAAATTTTTAAACCTGGGCTTAATAGAATTGGCAATGAAGAAAACCCCAAAGAAATACACAAGAAGGACATGGAACTGTTGGAGCGAGTCCAGGAGGCCACAAAGATGCTCAGAGGGCTGCAGCAGCTCTGCTATGAGGACAGGCTGAGACAGTTGGGGCTCTGCAGCCTGGAGAAGAGAAGGCTTCAGGAGAACTTGTAGTGACCTTTCAGTACCTGAAGAGAGCATACAAGAAGTCTGGGGAGGGACTACTGACAACTAATGACAAGATGAGGAGTAATGGGTTTAAACTGGCATAAAGGAGACTCAAAGTGGATGTTAGGAAGAAGTTCTTTACAGTGAGGGTGGTGAGATGCTGGCACAGGTTGCCCAGGGAGGTTGTGGCTGTTCCCTCCCTGGAGGTGTTCAAGGCCAGGATGGATGAGGCTTTGAGCGACCTGTTCTAGTGAGAGGTACCTATAGTGGGAGGTTGGAACTGGATGAGCTTTGAGGTCCTTTCCAACCTAAACCATTCTATGATGATTCTGTGGTTCTATACCTATGTAAATAATGTATGGGCTTTGAAGAGTACCACAGAAAGAATTCTACTACAGATTCTCCATTTACAAACTGGTGGCTGTAATCCACTGCATTAGGGGAAAGAGAAACACTTATCCCTGCGCTACTCCTTATCGTCTCTAATTCACATCCCCACAATGCCGTCATCCTTCCGCACACTCAGCCCGCAGCCAGGTAATCCCACGTAGCTCAAACCTCTTACACTGAGATTTAAGGTAGATTATGTTGCAGGGCTTTCACTGCTATGCCTCAGATGATGCATGCTAATTTATTAAGCTGTCATAAACTGATTACAAGTCTGAGCCCTAAGTTTCTCCTGAAGACGCGGGCACTTCACAGAGAGTCATGGAGTCACAATCACTTAAGAAGTTACCACTTACACCAGTTGTAGTATGGGAGGTACTTCCTATTGAGCATCACTAGAGGAATTTTAAATCAACTTGCTTTGCCTTCCAATCAGAGTCACAGAATTAACTAGGTTGGAAAAGACCTTTGAGATCATCGAGTTCAACCTGTCACCTTTTAGTTAACTAAACACTAAACCCTAAGTGTGTCATCCAGCCTCCCTTTAAACACCTGGAAGTGCACAAAAGAAGCCTGGATGAGGCACTTAGAGCCATGGTCTAGTTGATTGGACAGGGCTGGGTGATAGGCTGGACTGGATGAGCTTGGAGGTCTCTTCCAATTTGGTTGATTCTATCGCTCCAGGGATGGTTGACTCCACTACCTCCCCAGGCAGCCCATTCCAATGCCAATCTCTCTGCCAAGAACTTCTCCCAGCCTAAACCTCCTCTGGAGCAGCTTGAGGCTGTGTCCTCTTGCTCTGTCAGTGGTTGCTTGGGAGAAGAGACAAATCCCCACCTGGCTACAGCTTCTCTTCAGGTAGTTGTAAAGAGCAATAAGGTCTCCCGTACTCCATTGTGCTCGTACCATGAGCAATGTCATTTCAAACTGCATTATTGAGCCTCGTGTGGTTGCCCTTCAAGAAAAAAAAAAATCTGACCAAGGTTTAATTTTGATAAGCAAACATTGAAATGCAAATTAGGTCGTTGTAACTGGTTTTAAACCAATATACTTTTGGGCACAGCAGAACATGCAGCCGGTTGAAGACATCTATTCCTTTTGACTCACTCCTGAAATTTCAAACTACATTTAGAATTAAACTCTTAGATAAACTCAGCAGAGCTCTAAATTACTCAGATTCACAGAGCCTCTTGGATCTTTAAGGATTAACAACCATAACAATTATCAGAGTGAAACTATTCACAGTATTCTTTAAATCATTTTATTTTATATACAGCTTCATAGGAGAGTCTTCATCATATTACCATAGGATGAAAGCTAATCCAGCCAAGAAATATTGAATTAAATCTAAAAATCCTTCAGGAGCTGCCTGTTAGTGATTTGTTTGCATCTGACATGTCATTCCATGATTTCATAGAATCATTTAGGTTGGAAAAGGCCCTTGAGATCATGGAGTCTAGCCATTAACCTAATACTGCTATGTCCACCGCTAAATCATGTCACTAAGTGACACATCTGCACATCTTTTAAATCTCTCCAGGGATAGTGACTCAACCATTTCCCTGAGCAGCCTGTTCCAATGCTAGATAACCCTTTTCAGTGAAAAAATTCTTCTTATTGCCCAAACTAATCCTCCCCTGGTGCAACTTCAGGCCATTTTTTCTTCTCCTATCACTTGTTCCTTGGGAGAAGAGTCCAAACCCCACCTCACTGCAGCCTCCGTTTGGGTAGCTGTAGAGAGCCAGGTGGCTTCACCTGAGTCTCCTTTTCTCCAGACTAAACAACCCCAGTTCCTTCAGAAGCTCCTCAGAACACTTGTGTCCTAAACACTTCACCAGCCTTGCTGCCCTTCTCTGGACGTGCTCCGGCACCTCAATGCCCTGCCTATAGCGCAGGGCAAAACCAAACCCAGTATTCAAGATGCAGCCACACCAGCGCCCAGCACTGGGTAAAAGCACTTCTCTAGCTGGCCACACTGTTCCTGGTGCAGACCAGGATGCTGTTGGCCTCCTTGGCCACCTGAGCACACTGCTGGCTCATGTTCAGCTGCTGTCGACCAACATCTGCATGCTCTTTTCTGCCAGGTAGCTTTCCAGCCACTCTGCTTCATGCCTGGGAGTGTTGTGACCCAAGTCCAGGACCTGACACTTGGCCTCACCAGTCAGCACTGGTAAGATAAAGACCATAAGAGAGAAGGCAGAAGAGGAAATGGTTATTACTTGTTTAGCATCTGTATAGACAGCAGTGGGTGCTTTATCAAGATAAATATTTAGAGGTAAAGCTGACTTTAGCTAGCAGCATGGAAATGCTGCAATCAGATTGTCTCAGGTACACTACAAACTACTACAAAACAAAAATTACTAATTCCTGCCTCATGCTTTTCAGAAGCAAGGCACAAAAATAGAGATTTAGTAAGTATTGCAGTTGTATAATATTTAAACAAGGCTTTGAGCTGTTAAGCTGTTGTACCTAATCTTGTCTCCCTGTAAGACAAGGACCATAATTATTAACTGCAACTGAGCTTTCCAGTTGGAAATTACTGTAAATGTTACCCAACTACTCGAGATTATAGTAGAGCATCACATATTTCATTATGTTAGTCTAGAGCCTGGTTGACAGGATAGCAAGCAAAGACTGCCTGCCTTATCAGGAAAAGGCAGGAGAATATCTCCTGGATTTTGGCAGAAGATCAGTCCAGAGTTCTGGGAGTACAAGACTATTTGAGAAGCATCTGCAAGAATCCTGCAGACTGCAGATTAACAAGCCTGACTTTCTCAGCTCTTGAGAGCCCAATAAAATTCTGCATGCTAGTAAAAGAGAAATTAAAACCTGAATATTATCTAAATAATTTATTTCTCTCCTCAGCTGTGTGGGCATTTAAGTCCATAGTTTGGGTCAACACTTCATCATCCTATGAAACAAGGACCCAAAAAGCTAACCCAAAAATCAGAGGTATTCTAGAATCCAGGTGGAATCACATCTGAACCCAGAGAATACAATAATGGTGAGGACAGACAAGGTGAGGTCTCAGGGGAGACCTTATTGCTCTCTACAACTACTTGAAAGGAGGTTGTAGCCAGGTAGGGCTGGTTTCTTTTCCCAGGCTATCAGTGACAGAACAAGAGGACACAGTCTCAAGCTTCACCAGGGCAGGTTTAGGCTGGATGTTAGGAAGGAGTTGTTCACAGAAAGAGAGGTTCGCATTGGAATGGGCTGCCTGGGGAGGTGGTGGAGTCACTGTCCCTGGAGTTGTTTAAAAGGAGGCTGGATGAGGAGTTTAGTGCCATGGTTTAGTTAATTAGAAGGTGTTAGGTGGTAGCTTGGACTAAATGATCTCAAAGGTCTTTTCCAACCCAGTTAATTCTGCAACACGACAAAGAGTATGTAGAAAAGGAACAGTTTTCTTGGTCAGTGCACAGTCCGAGCTCCTAAGTGCAGTTACCTTGCACAGTCTGAGCTGCTAAATGCAGTTACATGACACTAAAAGCAGAATCTGCATGTGATGGAGCATAGGGACTGCAGTAGCACCAGCAGCAGGGAGCTGTTATTCCCCCTGTCTGCTGCAGAACACGTCAGGCAGTCAGGGCACAGGAAAATGAGTATTGATGAAGCCATGTAACACTTCCTTGAAGTGATGGCAAGTTAACACAGAGGTCCAATCAAAGCTTTCAGCACGCAAAAACAAAATCAAAGCAGGACCCTTGAGGTACTAAATATAGCTCCAACTCCACCTTTTCTGAGAGAAGTTACTAGATAAGAAAATCAATTTATCCTAATACAGTCTGGAGCTCCCTCTGATCTTTGGGCAGCTGCCTCTCAAGACACACTTTCACCAACTGCCTCTGGTGCTTTAGTTCATGTCCTTCACTTCTCCTCAAAATGGCTCTTCCAACAGCTACTACCCATTTGAATAGGGCAGTACAAGGCAGAGACTGGTGCTATCAAACAATACACTGAACAGGGCTATGGACTACGCCATGCTCCGCGCCCTCCCAGCACCTTCCGAGAGGCTGGCAGTCCGGAAAGGCTGCAGCACATGCAGCCCACAGACCACACAGCCCTGAGCTCGTTACCTGCACACACTTGCAATGGCTCAGGTACACAAACATAGCTGAGCAACCACCCTGCCAGAGGAGGGGACAGCATCAAACAGTCCTTGATCTGAGATTTATTTTTCGAGCAACTGATCAAATCAATGAAGAGTGAATGAATAAAAAAACAACTACATCAAGTCTGCAGTGTAAGCACAGCATTTTGCACTTGCAAAGCACCACATTAGTCTGCAACTTAATTATTTTGTTTAAATTAGGAGCAGGTAGAAGAAAGAGCTCAGGGGGCTTGTGGCAGAAGCCCTGCTGCTGTCCCAGCTCTGATGACAGCACAGCGTGTCTGGTTGGCAGACCAAGATGAGTCTTCCCTTGCTTTAGTTCATGACCTGCACCTCCTGGCCTATGCACTTGCTGGCCTGGGGATGGATTCGGTTTGGTATTCCCCTTGTCTGGCTTGCTCTTCTCTGACAAGCACTGAACTTTTGCTACAGCTGTAGCTGCAGTCTCAGGGCGTGATGCACATATGATCAGATTGATGATTACAACTAAGAGGAAGGATGAGGAGGAGAATAGAAATCGATGACTTACTGTACCAAGAACAAACCAATTATTCAGCAAATCTGCTTTTGCTAGTTCTGTCACACAACCCCATCTATTAAAGTTCCATCATCATTTGAATTAACTGTTGCTGTCACAGCAATAATATTCACAATCAGCCACTGACATTCTGCAACTACCTAACTTACATTAGACCCAATCTAGCAATACTGCTGCACCTAATGAACTGGTTTGTAGTTCCATTATAGTGCTTACCAGATAATTTATTGGACAGCAATAAAGCTTAGATTTACTTCTCATGCCATACTGCTGCATTATTAGAAGATGTATACATGAAGCTGCACTTTGCTCTCAATTACACAAGTATAAATCTTGAGCAACTCTGCTCTAGTCAATAGTTATTTTAAACTGACAGGCAGCTACTTTGCATTTGAAAATCTGTAATAAAGAGCAGAGTTCTGTTCCATGTCTGTGCATTACTTATAGCACTCCAGGTGGTTACTTTCATAATGACACAGAACATTTTTGCACTGGTGAAATAAATGGCAATCCTGTTACAGAAAGTGGTTTTATAATAAGGAAGGAAATAAACTAAATGTTTAGTGCTAGAAGATGCATTAAGACAACTCCTGGAATGTAGTCAAAAATGATTAACTGAAAAGGAAAATTGCTCTCAAAAAGGTAGTTTTAATTTGCTTTAAAACCAACTCAAGCAAGCAGAAGCTGTTGTATAAAAATATGACTTTCAGCTCAAGCAGTAACAGAACTGACAGTAAAAAAGTTTGTTTGCATGTCAACAGAAATAAATGAAAACAATTAAATAGAAAGAGAAATTGCAATGAGAAATATATTCTTTCTCAGATTGCAATACTAACTGCTTTAGTTCTAAGGACCTGAGCTCCATAGAATCATAGAACCAACCAGGTTGGAAGAGACCTCCAAGATCGTCCAGTCCAATCCATCACCCAGCCCTGTCCAATCAACTAGACCATGGCACTAAGTGCCTCATCCAGGCTTTGCTTGAACACCTGCAGGCACAAGGACTCCACTACCTCCCTGGGCAGCCCATTCCAATGGCAAATCACTCCCTCTGTGGTCTGAAGCTGTGCCAAGGAGGTTTAGGTTGGATATTAGGCAGCACATCCGCACAGAAAGGGTGATTAGGCACTGGAATGGACTGCCCAGGGAGGTGGTGGGGTCACCATCCTTGGAGGTCTTGGAGGAAAGACTGGATGTGGCACTTGGCATGGTTTAGATGATGTCATGGTGTTAGGTTATAGGCTGGGCTGGATGATCCCAGAGGTCTTTTCCAGCCTCACTCTGTGATTCTAAGATTTTCACAATCTGAATATGGACAGATTCCACACTAACACACACAGCTTCTTTCCTATAGAATAGTGGCAGAATTTTATAGCTTCTTTGATCAGAAGCAGACAGCAGCTTGCAGGCACTCACATATTGTCACCAGTAGGACGAGGGAGGTTATTCTTCCCCTGTACTCAACACTGGTCAGGCCACACCTTGAGTGCTGTGTCCAGTTCTGGGCTCCTCAGTTCAAGAGAGATGTTGAGGTGCTGGAATGTGTCCAGAGAAAGGCAACAAGGCTGGTGAAGGGCCTGGAACACAAACCCTATGAGGAGAGGCTGAGGGAGCTGGGGTTGTTTAGCCTGCAGAAGAGAAGGCTCAGGAGTGACCTCATTGCTGTCTACAATTACCAGAAGGGAGGCTGTAGCCAGGTGGAGGTTGGGCTCTTCTCCCAGGCAACCAGTGATAGAACAAGGGCACACAGGCTCAAGTTGTGGCGGGGGAAGTCTAGGCTGGATGTTAGGAGGAAGTTCTTCACAGAGAGAGTGATTGGCATTGGAATGGGCTGCCCAGGGAGGTGGTGGAGTCACTGTCCCTGGAGGTGTTCAAGCAAAGACTGGATGAGGCACTTAGTGCCATGGTCTGGTTGATTGGATAGGGCTGGGTGCTAGGTTGGATTGGATGAGCTTGGAGGTCTCTTCCAACCTGCTTGATACTATGATTCTATGATCTGCCTTCCAACTAAACAATGGCATTCAATGTGGCAGGCTGTGATTGTGACTGTATCTCAGTGGTGAAAGCTGAGCAGGGCACTACTGTGAAAGCAAAAGAATTCCTACATTAGCTTTGCAGTCCCTCTTTGGGCTGTCTGGCTTGGTAATGCCATGAAAAGCTCCATTCACATCTCTTTGCAGTGAAATGGGGGTGGAATACCACCAGCTGATTCCTCGTGGCTATCGCCTCCTGCACGAGTCTGCAATAATTCTGACCTGT
Organism: Tricholaema leucomelas; assembly: GCA_013400475.1. Classification (NCBI taxonomy): domain Eukaryota; kingdom Metazoa; phylum Chordata; class Aves; order Piciformes; family Lybiidae; genus Tricholaema lacrymosa; species Tricholaema leucomelas. Next base: position 263,894 of record WAAF01011758.1, read on the forward strand.
TCTATGGCACACTCAGTCCTAGAAAACAAATTCATATGGTCAGAGATTTTGCAAAATCTGGGCTTTGTGCCTGGAAAACCAGGCCTTGAGCAGGCACAGAGTATGTAAGTCCATCTCACTGCACTTCCTATGGCCTGATTTTAAAGAGGGAGATACCAGACTGGTATTTCCTCCACCTACTGCTGGCACTTGTGTGTTTAGGCTGCAATTCAATCCCAACCGTTTCTCAGCTCATTTCTGTAACAGACAAGGTCCTAATTTACAGTGCAACAGATAGATGCCACCAGTATAAAAACAATGAACTACAAAAGCAGTGATGCTCTATATGCTGTATATCCCCCACAGTTTTACCATGGGGGAAATGCAATAAAATGCACTAACATTAAACATGTAGAAGCAGGAAATGTCTAGCCTTTTAAAAATCATTACACATTCTTTACCAAGGCTTAGTTTTTCAACTCTCCACTTCAATTTTTAACTAACAAAAGCCTTTTGGCCAGAAAAAAAAAAAAAAAAAACCATGAGATCTCAAAGCCCTCAGCAGCTTCCATTGTACCAGAAACTTCAGCCCAAACTGTGAAACTTTGGCAGACAGAATGACTTTGAAGTAGCTGGAGTCCTGTGAGAAATATGGCTTTGACCAAAACTGTGGAAGCTGAAGAAAAACCCAAATGGCATTCTATTTCTGTCCCAGGCCTTTGAAAGGGGAACTTTATTTCTCACTCTCCTGTCCTCTGGAGAAAAGGAGGCTCAGGGATGACCTCATTGCTGGCTACAACTACCTGAAGGGAGGCTGTAGCCAGGTGAGGTTGGTCTCTTCTGCCAGGCAACCAGCAACAGAAGAAGGGGACACAGTCTCAAGTTGTGCCAGGGGAAGTATAGGCTGGATGTTAGGAGGAAGTTGTTGGCAGAGAGAGTGATTGGCATTGGAATGGGCTGCCCAGGGAGGTGGTGCTGAAGGAGGTTCCTGCAGGTGTTGAAGAAAAGCCTGGCTGAGGCACTTAGTGCCATGGTCTAGTTGAATGGACAGGGCTGGGTGATAGGTTGGACTGGCTGACCTCAGAGGTCTCTTCCAACCTGGTTGATTCTATGAAACTGGTTTTGTCCTCAGACTAGAGAGCCTTCAAATGGTCTGCTTGTCCACACAGCAGGTAAGTAGTAGACTGCATGTTTAAGGTGCTTACCTCTATGTGGATTTTTATTCCATAGCATCCTGTATGTGTTAGAAATGGCAAAAAAAAAAAGGTGTTGGACAAAACAGAAGGAAAGAAAAATCACAGAAAAGAGAATTCTAAAATAATTGGTGGAAGCTGAGGCATAGGAAGCTTCAAGGAAACATGAGGGTTTTTTTCACTGTGAGAGTGACAGAACACTGGAACAGGCTGCCCAGGGCGGTTGTGGAGTCTCCCTCTCTGGAGATATTCAAGAGGTACCTGGATGTGTTCCTGTTCTGCTAGGTGGGTTGGACTGGATGAGCTTTCAAGATCCCTTCCAGCCCCTAACCTTCTGTGATTCCGTGGTTGTTGGGGGAAAGACTTATCTAGGTGTGCACACATTCACACACTCACACAAAATCAATAGTGACTTGCATTTCAAAGCTGTAGCTGATAGGAAATCAGGAAGATTTCTGTCCTGAAGTTTCAAGTCAGCCTACTGCATAGTTAGAGACTCTTTGACAAGTCAGATCTGAAGCTGGATTTCAGCTATATGTAATAGCTTAGGAGCTGGGCTCATCAGAAGTAGGAATGTCTGCCACATACACGTCTGCTGCCTGCATCTTCACTAGATTAGCCTCTCCATCTCTTTAACCAAATCCCTAAAAGCCTTCAAAGTAAAAGTCATTCTTTGGTGTCAAACATCAGTGCAAGGATTAACAAAAAGAAAGTAGATGAATTCATAAAAGTAAAATAGGTGAGAAAGAAAAGAGAGAAGAAAGTATATAGATGGGAAGGATGCAACAGTTCATTTTCACCTCTGATCATCACTCACCCACACATGCACACTGGAAAAATGGCAAGAATGGCAATCACAGATGATGAAATACCAAAGAAATCTAATGGGAGAGGTCAAAAAGAACTGAAAATGGTGAGTTCTGTCTCCCACCATGGATGAGCCCTGGTGACACTGTGGTTGGTATTTGCCAGTACAGCTGAATCTTCACTAAAGTTATTAAGATGTAGCTTAAGCTCCCACACTTGGCACCACAAAAATTCTGTTCATCCACCAGTCCCTAAAAGCCACATGCATTGCTCTTGGTAAGGAGCAGGCAGGTGTTCAAGAGAAGCTGTTCCTGCATTTATGCATTGATATCCATGCGAAGTGACCACATGGCTTTAGCACGCTCCAGTCACCAATGATCTGTGTCTGATCACTTACAAAAAGGCAATGATCAAAGACATTCTTGATCTTCCTCTCCACACTGAAGATGAATTCCTGTCTTTACCAAACTCCCCCATCTCCTGCTACTTCTTCCTTTAGGCTTATGTGACAGTTTAGGTGTTATCAATCCCCCCACCCAGACTAGACTCAGGCGAGCTGGAAGCTAAGGAAATGAAGCTATATTTACAGCCCAGCACAACATACAAGCAGGTATTTACAATACATATAAAGCTATAGACAGAAATACACAAGTTAAAGGTAATTCAGAAACACAACAGCCCTCCTAGAAACCAGAGTCCCCAGAAGGGGCTCCCAACCACCCTTGCACCTCCTTTCCACCCCTCTACCTTATCCCAGGTTTTGTCTGATGTACAAGGTGAGTTTGAAGGATCAGCCAGGGATTGTAGAAAGCAAAAGGATTAGTTACACAGAAAAAGCAGGGTAGGGAGAGAGGTAAGAGCACTAGCTGTGACAGAGACCCACTGTCTTATCTATGGATTGTGTTCTTGTTTTTAAGCCATCTCAGCAAGCCTATGAGTGCAGCAGACATCACCATTGTTTCCTTTTCACAGCCTATCATCTAATTTCTCTCACTAAAATATTTCAGCTAGCCTGTGTGGCACAGCTGACTTGCTGGAGGGCAGGGATGCCATCCAGAGGGACCTGGACAGGCTGGAGAGGTGGGACCAGGCCACCCTCATGACGTTTAACAAGGCCAAGTGTAAGGTCTTGCACCTGGGTCGGTGCAATCCCAGGCACAGATACAGGCTGGGTGGTGAATGGCTGAGAGCAGCCCTGAGGAGAAGGACCTGGGGGTCTGGGTCGACGAGAAGCTCAACATGAGCCGGCAGTGTGCACATGCAGCCCAGACAGCAACCCTGTGCTGGGCTGCAGCAAGAGCAGTGTGGGCAGCAGGGCAAGGGAGGGGATTCTCCCCCTTTACTCTGCTCTCCTCAGACCCCACCTGGAGTACTGTGTGCAGTTCTGGAGCCCCCAACACAAGAAGGACATGGAACTGCTGGAGCGGGTCCAGAGGAGAGCCACGAAGATGCTCAGAGGGCTGCAGCAGCTCTGCTATGAGGACAGGCTGAGAGAGTTGGGGCTCTGCAGCCTGGAGAAGAGAAGGCTTTGAGGAGACCTTAGAGTGGCTTTGCAGTATCTGAAGGGAGCCTACAGGAAGGCTGGGGAGGGACTATTGACAAGGTCTGGGAATGTCAGGATGAGGGGGAATGGGTTTAAGCTGGAGGAGGGGAGATTTAGACTGGATGTTGGGGGGATGTTCTTTACAGTGAGGGTGGTAAGGCACTGGCACAGGTTGCCCAGGGAGGTTGTGGATGCTTCCTCCCTGGAGGGGTTTAAAGCCAGGCTGGATGAGGCCTTGAGCAACCTGCTCTAGTGGGAGGTGTCCCTGCCTATGGCAAGGGGTTGGAGCTGGATGATCCTTGAGGTCCCTTCCAACCTAAACCATTCTATGATTCTATGATTCAAACTAGCACAGCTTCCACTGCCAGCACTTGCAACAGACAAAGCATACACTCAGAAATAAGATGCCTGGAGAAAAGTATTGAATAGCCTTAAAAAGCTGAGAAGATTTGCTCTGTGATATCAAATGCAGAATAAATGCACCTTTGCAACTCTTCTATGTACCTCAACGTAATAAAACATTGTTTAAAAACCCCAGATCATTGCTTACTGCAAAACTAACGCTGAACACACAGACACATAGAAACAACAACAGTACATATGTAGGAATTGTTATTTTCTACTCTAACCCATCATAGTAGATTCTGTTGGAAGTTAATTTTCAAAGCTTAAAATACTTGAAAAGTCAGAAGAGCTTTGGAGAGTTCTCCTGCTCCTCCAAATACTGGATTACATCATGTGCATGCAACCAACCCTGACAAATGGGGGGAAAAAAGGATCAGTTATGCTTGAGTAAGGCCAAGAGCATACACAGCAAACATCTGGGACAAGACCAGGACTACTCCTGATTAATCATACCCTGCAACTGGAGTGGAAAGGGAGAGCTGGGCAGAGGTTGGTATCAATCCATAATCCTTCCCAGAGGAATGCATGAGAATTGGAAAGATCTGGAGTAAAATGCTGGCCCTGATGACTTCAGATGAGTTGAAGTAATTCATAAGCAAATGTAAAGAAGCACAAAGCAAGTAAAGAAATGCAGCCTTGGAATGTAACTGCTGACAAGCAACCTCCCGAGCCTGTGGGACTCTCCAGAGGTGTTTTCATTAGCCTTGATCATTCAGCAGAGTACCTACAGGGGTCCTAGACTGTCCTTCAGACAGCACTGGTGTAACACAGGTCACTTCTCAGTAACAGGCAGCCCAGAGAACGGCCAGAAGCGCTATTGCAGGTACAAGTTGGCATAGCCTCAACAGCTAGAGCCAACAAAAAGTGATTCTAACTTGGGCATCATCAGCCAGCAGAGTTAAGACTACTATCAGGGTAAGATTTCCTAACTCCTTCTTTCCAGCAGCTGCACTGGGATAACCCACTGCATGCTGCACTGCTGGGGGCAACCAGGGACACTGGCTGCAGCAGAATGGCTGCGATGTCAGGGGCTAGCTCCCCTTCCTACACAGCAACTGTCTGCAGTTTTCATCCTCACTAATGCTATTTTCATTTCAAATCTCTGTGGGAAGAAGTAGTAGACCTCCCTTTACTTCTCTACTTCTGAAAGCACAGAGTAAGTTTTACTTTTAACTTCTAATGGTCCTGCACTGCCACTTGTATGCCACTCCTAGTAAAAGGTACCCTTCAATTGCCATCAACATGCCAAGACTCTGCTCACCTCAGCATACCACAGACCTCTCCTAGACATAGTGTGGGCAGCAATTTATTTCCAAACATGTTTAATCACCACATAACTTGTTAGTCTTCAAAAGCATTACCTCTGTGCTACTCATTCCTTGTAAATTAACTACACACTGAGTAACTACAGACTTGGTTCTTCGGGCACACAGGGAACTGCACACACCAGGCGGTTGCTAAGCTGTGACTTCCAACAGCTGATTTAATTTCCTTAACATGTACACCATGCAAACCTAGATTTTTAAAACAAGAATGAGGTGGCACTAATGAGGTTGATCGTAGCAAAAGCTGGAAATTGTTCCAAGTTAGGATATCTTCAGCTAGGTAACTCAAAGTTCAGACCTCACAGTGCCAGAAGCCCCGGGTCACACTATCACAGTCTCACAGTATCACCAAGGTTGGAAGAGACCTCACAGATCATCAAGTCCAACCCTTCACCACAGAGCTCAAGGCTAGACCATGGCACCAAGTGCCACGTCCAATCCTGCCTTGAACAGCTCCAGGGACGGCGACTCCACCACCTCCCTGGGCAGCCCATTCCAGTAGCCAATGACTCTCTCAGTGAAGAACTTTCTCCTCACCTCAAGCCTAAATTTCCCCTGGCGCAGCTTGAGGCTGTGTCCTCTTGTTCTGGTGCTGGCTGCCTGAGAGAAGAGAGCAACCTCCTCCTGGCTACAACCACCCCTCAGGTAGTTGTAGACAGCAATAAGGTCTCCCCTGAGCCTCCTCTTCTCCAGGCTAAACAATCCCAGCTCCCTCAGCCTCTCCTCGTAGGGCTGTGCTCGAGGCCTCTCACCAGCCTCGTTGCCCTTCTCTGGACACGTTCAAGCATCTCAATGTCCCTCTTAAACTGGGGGGCCCAGAACTGGACACAGTACTCAAGGTGTGGTCTAACCAGTGCAGAGTACAGGGGCAGAATGACCTCCCTGCTCCTGCTGGCCACACCATTCCTGATGCAGGCCAGGATGCCACTGGCTCTCTTGGCCACCTGGGCACACTGCTGGCTCATGTTCAGGCGGGTATCAATCAGCACCCCCAGATCCCTCTCTGTCTGGCTGCTCTCAGCCACTCCGACCCCAGCCTGTAGCTCTGCATGGGGTTGTTGTGGCCAAAGTGCAGCACCCTGCACTTGGAGCCATTGAATGCCATCCCCTTGGACTCTGCCCATCTGTCCAGGCAGTCAAGGTCCCGCTGCAGAGCCTTTCTGCCCTCCAGCCCAGCCACATCAGCCTCCAGCTTGGTGTCATACACTTCACCTCACCGTCACTGCAGCAAATAGCTTAAATGAAGTGTAAGATGAGACTCAGCTGTCTGAATCTGCACCCTCGAGGTACACAGTGCCCACAGAAGTAAATACCTGGAATAAAATGCAGGTACACATAGGGAATGAGCTGATATGGGGAAAGGGCTAGAGAACATAGAGTGTAGGAACCTNGGGTCAGAGCGAGGAAGACGTCAACCTTCCTCCCAAAGACACCAAAAGGTGACCACCAGGTGGCAATGAGCATGTGTAAAGTGATGGGACATTATGGAAATGAGTTCCAGGAACCAATTGTACTAACTCCACCTATTCCCACAACCAATTGTAATAACTTCTCCTCCTGCACTGAATATGGATGATTTTGTAGCATAAATATTTTACCTAAACAAGGTTAAGGGGTGCAAGGGCTTTGGAGGAGGACTTCCCCTTGACATCCAGCACTGATTAAACATATGGTGATGGCTTGAGTGTTCCCTCCCCGCCCCCCCCCACTTTGGAAATCAGCCAGATTAGGCTCAGCCAGCTCTGGAAATATGAATGAAGCTTCTATTTACAGCTTAGCACAATATACAAGCAGATATTTACAGTATATACAGTTATAGACAGAAATAGACATGGTAAAAGGTAATACAGAAACACAACAGCCCACCCAGAAACCTGAGTCCCCAGGAGGGGCTCCCAACCACCCTTCCACCTTCTCCCTGCCCCTCAACCTTACCCCAGTCCCAAGGAAGAATGGAGGTTCGGCCAGGGGGTTAGGAAGCAAAGTGGATTAAGCAGAGAAATGGCAGAGAAGCTAGAGAGAAAAAAGCAGCTCAGCCAGTTCCCCAGCAGAAGAGGAAGCGAGTCCCCTATCTATGTTTGAATTCTTGTTCTTGTATCTCTCAGTAAGCCTATGAGTGAGGTAGACATCAGCCTTGTTTTCCTTTCACAGCCTGTAATCCAGTTCTTCTCACCAAAACATTCTAGCTAGCTTCAAACTAGCACACATATCTTTCCTGATAACACTCTGCCTGTTGTGAGGGTTCATTTCCCGTTAAGTCAGAGCTATACCCTTGTCTGACCTGAGATACTACTGGGTGCAACCAAAGACTACAGAGCTCAGGTTTTATCAAGCAAAGAACACATCTGACTTGGAGAGCACTATTCAGCATGTCATAGTAGCCATCAAGTGTAAACCTACTGTAATTTTATTATAGACACTGGAATTACACCACTTCCCAAAAAAAGTGAGATTTAGAAGAGAGTTAAGCAACCTCCTTGCTTTGTTTTGCATGGACTAATTAACAATGACTGCAAGCTGCACTAATGAGGCAGGCTTCATTCAAGTGTAAGCAGCAAAACCCAACCTCCTAAGCAATTCCCAGTCTCAGCATTAGATCTTCCTCAAACTTAAAAATACATTCCATACCAATTTATTTTAATTACCCATAAGCAACAGGGGGGAAAACCACTCACAGCTTAGGCATTTAACCCCACATTTCACTAGGACACAGATGAGTTACCAAGACTTCCACAGCGTGGCTGGGGATGGAAATGCTGGTGAGCTGTTGAATCTAATGATGCAAGAAAGAGATTAAATTTACCTCACAAAGCATTCAGACCTGGACACAGGCAGATGGAGAAAATATATCAGATGTCAGTATTTCAGGGGGGAAATCTAAAGTAGCAAAAACAATTACAACATTAATTTAGGAAACATTAAATCTACTAAGGTCTGAAGCCTGTAGTCCACAGAGGTCTCAAATGCAACTGCTGAAGGATCAGTGCTGCATTTCAGTTGTGCAGATATTCTGAAATCGTGTATTAGAAGTCACAGGGGTTTCTACCCAGCCACTCTGTACCTCAGGAAAAGAGAGCCAAGCCTCCCTGTCCAAATGCAAAACCTGGCTCCAAATTCTGGCTTCAGATCCTGGCTCTGATTCCACTCCTTTCTGAGACTCTGTGAAATTACCTTAACTCCTAATGTCCCATATTAATGCTGACTAATCCTGCACAAACCCTCTCATGTATCAGGCAAGAGCAGGGAGGTCATTCTGCCCCTGTGCTCTGCACTGGTTAGACTGCACCTTGAGTACTGTGTCCAGTTCTGGCTCCCCAGTTTAAGAGGGACATTGAGATGCTTGAACATGTCCAGAGAAGGGCGACGAGGCTGGGGAGAGGCCTCAAGCACAGCCCTACGAGGAGAGGCTGAGGGAGCTGGGATTGTTTAGCCTGGAGAAGAGGAGGCTCAGGGCAGACCTTATTGCTGTCTACAGCTACCTGAGGGGTGGTTGTGGCCAGGGGGAGGTTGCTCTCTTCTCTCAGGCAGCCAGCACCAGAACAAGAGGACACAGCCTCAGGCTATGCCAGGGGAAATTTAGGCTGGAGGTGAGGAGAAAGTTCTTCACTGAGTCATTGGCTACTGGAATGGGCTGCCCAGGGAGGTGGTGGAGTCGCCGTCCCTGGAGCTGTTCAAGGCAGGATTTGACATGGCACTTGGTGCCATGGTCTAGCCTTGAGCTCTGTGTGAAGGGTTGGACTTGATGATCTGTGAGGTCTCTTCCAACCTTGGTAATACTGTGAGACTGTCAAGATTCAACCAATGAATTATTTTGGAGCCTGCAATTTAACCTGATTCTTTCCTCTTGCCAACTAGGATAGGGGAATTCCAGCCACTAGAAGGAGTTCTGTCTCCTGCCAAGAGAAAGGCACAAAGTCACCATCTTGGCTCTACTCAACTCCTCTTTCCCTGTCCTTGGGAAGACTCAGACCCTAGCAGACAGCACATTACCCTGGCTGATCTATCACACAGGCACAACTTCAGGCAAACCAGGAGCTGGAGCCACTTGCAGCCTTTCCCTAGCATAAGACAGACTCAGATACTGTGACAAGAAAAACTCCAACAAATTTTAGTTGTCTCCATCTTCCTCCTTTACAATGGGAACTCAAAATTACTTTTCTTAATCCACTGGACAGCTATAAAGCCAAGTTATTTAAAGAACTGCACATCCTAATCCACAGATCTGTAATCCCATCCTGGGGTTTGTCACTGCATTTGAAGTGATAAAGAACCAAGAAAATGAAAGTTAAATTCTTCTTTGAATCAAGCTCTTCTTCAGCTACTATATATATTAGTCCTGCATATCCTTAAATAACTTTGTCAATTCTTTAGTCTTCTTTATTATGATTAAAGTCCTCCTGTTCACATGCAACAGCCTCCTTTACTTTATGACCCTTTGCTCAGTATATTTATTTTCATGGTTCTAACAACTCAGTAACTAGTGATAGCAGCTAAATCTCCCTCTTCCACCTATTCCTTGCCTGAAATTACAGGATGTGACCTGCACATCACATTTCTGTAGGGACAGAAGTGCTAGTCACACCACAGCTAACTCCACATAATATTAAAACCTAGACACAAATGCACCTCTTCCAGCACTGACCTCAGCTCTCAGCAGGACACCTTTGCTCATGAGCTGTCTCTGTCTGCCTCACAGAAATAACCCTTCTTGTCCTCTCCCTAGCTTTGCAACTAGCATCCTTAGTAAGAGCTACAGAAAAGAGCAGATACTGATGGGCTCAAAAATTCCTTTTCCCAAATGATTTCTTCTTCAGGAAGTGGATTGCATCCACACAAGCAATATGTTCTTGACATGACAGCAGGGGCATCGAGACACTGCTGTGTCTTTACCAGCTGGCTGGGAAGGAGGTTGAAATTAGAGTAAAGAGGAGAGAAGCGCATGCAGAGGAGTAATGAAGGTGATCCTGCTGTATGCATTTAGAAGCCAACCACTGTCAACTGGTTTACAGATGACACAGCAGCCCTGCCTGCCACATGCTGTACTGCTTTATGCAGGTCTTTTGAACCATCCCCTTGCAATGCCCAGATAAGCCTTTCTCTGCAACGCTCCCGGTTCCTCCAGCTCAGCATGTAGGATGAATCTCACAGCCAGAGAGCAGAGACTCACAAACCTGCCCAAAATCCTGTTTCATAGATTCCTACCCTCAGACCAGAAGGACTGCTGTGGTATCTCAGCTGACTTTGCCTCTGACAGAACAGAGCCTAGAAATCAAAGAAATCTCTCAGCTCTTTCCAGCACATCCCTTAGCCTTCCTACCAATGCGAGACATCGAGTGATGGAGACAGAGCAGCATTGTCTGGTGAGACCTCTCATGGCTACTGGAATGGGCTGCCCAGGGAGGTGGTGGAGTCACCGTCCCTGGAGCTGTTCAAGGCAGGATTGGACGTGGCACTTGGTGCCATGGTCTAGCCTTGAGCTCTCTGGTAACAGTTTGGACTTGATGATCTATGAGGTCTCTTCCAACCTTGGTGATACTGTGATATGGATAACACTCCCACATGTACCTCTGCTACGAACCTCTGCTTTTACCTTCTCCTTGAGTTGGTCTAGTTTAAGTTTCCAGACACCTGACTGTGCCTTGTCTTTGACACCTGGACTGAAGATGCCTCTACTCTCAAACATTATTCCCTGTGTGAATAATTAGAGCTGTCACATCACTCAGACACATGCTAACTGTTCTCACTTCTACCATAGGAATTTAACAAACAGAATTAATCAATAGTTTGTTTTGCAAAGGATGTTACTGTAGACAAAAAATGAGTTCTCTGTAATTAAAAACTGGGGGAAAAATATTTTGGAAGAGAGTGGATGTTTTGTTTAATTACTTTGACAAAACTTACAGGCCTCTTTTATTTTTCCTCTCTCCACAGCTGTTTTGTTTGATGTTTTATTTTATTCCTTTTACCAAACCTTTCCACATCACCTCCTTTCTCCATAGAGAAAATAAAACCAGGGAGGCAGCCAAATGGAAATGGCATTCAAAAACTTAGTCATAAGTTCAGAGAACTGAAAACTTTGTTGAAATGTTGAAACACAAAACAGTCTCAAACCTGAAAGCACAAAAGGTTTCCTTATCTCTTTGTTTAGGCAGCTCTATGTCTTTGCAGGTTACAGTCTCATTATAGTCCTGAAATGAAAGTATCATAGAATGGTTTAGGTGGGAAAGGACCTCAAAGCTCATCGAGTTCCAACTCTCTGCCATAGGTAGGGACACCTCCCACTAGAACAGGTCATTACTGGCCTCATCCAACCTGACCTTGAACACCTCAAGGGAGGTTGTGGAGCACAGAATGACCGAATGTGATCGAAGATCACATTCGGTCATTCTGTGCTCCACAACCTCCCTTGGCAACCTGTGCCAGTGTCTCACCACTCTCACTGCAAAGAACCTTTTCCTAACATCTAGTCTGAATCTCCTCTCTGCCAGTTTAAATCCCCTTGTCCTGTCATTACAAGACCTTGTCAATAGTCCCTCCCCAGCCTTCCTGTAGGCCCCTTTCAGATACTGGAAGGCCACTATAAGGTCTCCTCGAAGCCTTCTCTTGTCCAGGCTGAAGACCGCAGAATATATCAATATCTACTTTTTGAAGGAGGACTCTGTTACCCACCCCCTGCAATGCTCTTTGCCTCCTCTCTTTTCTTAGCTCTTCCTTCTAATTCTGTTGTCTCTGAACTTTTACAGTAAGTTATTTTGTGGTTTTAAAACAGAGAGAAAAACAATCCAAATGCCACTGAAGAATAAACGTAAATCGAAAACCAATCATCAGCAGGATAAATTTATTACTCCTCGCTGTAGAACAAGATGCCCTCGTTTGCAATCCATCATGTTGGCTGGCTGCTTCACAGTGTCCTTCTGAAATCTGTTAATTCTGCACTAACATCTTACTACTAGGAAGCCATGTGTGTTAACACAGCACACAGACCATCTCGTGTGCCTACGTGGCTTCTCACAGCATCCCGTGGAGAGGGACCTGGGGGTGCTGGTGGCTCACAAGTTACCCACGGCACAGCAATGTGCCCTTGTGGCCAAGAAGGCCAATGGGATCCTGGGGTGTATTAGGAGGAGTGTGTCCAGCAGATCAAGGGAGGTTCTCCTCCCCCTCTACTCTGCCCTGGTGAGACTCCATCTTGAATACTGTGTTCACTTTTGGGCTCCCCAGTTTAAGAGGGACAGGGATCTGCTGGAGAGGGTCTGGTGGAGGGCTACAAGGATGACGAGGGGACTGGAGGGCTGATGAGGAGAGGCTGAGGGACCTGGGGCTTTTCAGTCTGGAAAAGAGAAGACTTAGAGGGGGATTAGATAAATGTTGATAAGTATCTGAGGGCTGCCAGGAGTGGGGGGACAGGCTCTGCTCACTGCTCCCTGGGATAGGACAGGAAGCAATGGGTGTAAGTTGCAGCAAAAGAGGTTCCACCACAACACAAGGGGGAACTTCTTTGCTGTAAGGGTCTCTGGGGAGCCTGTTCCAGTGCTCTGAGAGGTTGTGGAGTCTCCTTCTCTGGAGCCTTTCAAGGCCTGTCTGGATGTGTTCCTGTGTGATCCGTGTTAGATAGCATTGTCCTGCTCTGGCAAGGGGGTTGGACTCGGTGATCTCCTTGGGTCCCTTCCAACCCCTAACATCCTGTGAGCTGTGATCCCTGAACTCTTGCAGCCCCTCCTGATCAACACACAGAGTTTTTCCCTGGTGTTTTGAAGTATAGCTGACAAATGCAGAGGATGAATCCTTGCAGGAAAACAGGGGAATGCTAATGAGTGTACTTCTTATGTGTGACATTGCATTTTGCCTGTTTTCATTGTTCCCTGTGATAACGCAGCCTGGGAAAGGCAGCGCTGCTTCAAAATAGAGCTACTGACGGAAGAAGTCGTTAATAGCAGGGCATTCTTTTTCCCCAGGGATCTGCTCCCTTAAAATCTGAATATTTTTAGAAGTAAATAGTATTTTAAATAGGAGTAGTAACAGAAAGTTGATCATGAAAAGACAGCTAGGATTTATTTTTTTTTTTCCTGTTCCCTTATCCAGCAAAATTGGCATTTGGTTTCTCTTGGGGTGGGGGGGGAGAAGAAAAAAAACTGAAATGAAATCCCCTTCCTGCTCACTTGCAAGAAGCAGCAAGCTTCATCCTCCAATCCAAAATTAAATAAGATAGGGGGAGGGAATAAATATGAGGCCCTGCATGTCATTTCTACAGTCACCTTCTGAACTCACGTTTCTGACAACAAACCTACTCTCTCCTAGAATAGAGGTTGACAGTGATGTTCCTCTGGTCACAACACTCCATTACATCAGGCAAATAAGTGTTTCTTTTATTCATACTGTCCTTGTGTTTTGCTGTCCAAAGTCACTCAGGTGAATTTACTGAATATATTTTCACGACAGCAGATCAATTGGAACAGCTTAGGAACACATAATTATTCCGTACGATTGCGTTTTACTGCTGTGATGAGGTGAAGGCAGCCAATGAGGAAAAGCAGAGTGAAACAAACCCAAAGCAAGATCCATTTCGGAGCACGCAGCTTTGATTTCTTTCTATTTCTCCTGGGTTTTGTTTAATTCCCACTGTCCCTAGCTCTCATACTTCCATAAGCAAAACGATTCACCACAGGAAATGAAGCATTAATGCAGCTTCATGACATTTTGGAGCTACAGCTGTTTCAATAGACAAGATTTTTATTCCTCAACGTACTGGTAGCACTGGGAGCTGAAAGCATCTATTGAGTGAAGAAGGGCTTGACCCTTTGCTCAGCGACTTCAAAGTTCTGAGTCATATGGCCCGGAAAGAATCCCAAAATAAAAGTGCAAGACAACCATTGTGCTCCAAATGGCTTCTGTAAAACAGCATATTTATCATCGTGCACCAGGCTGCATAAATGAGTCTGATCGTTGCAGCCAGAGTTTTCCAGAGGATAAATGCAAAGAAATAGGAAGCTGCAGGGCTGGACAGATAGGTCGTACCGCTGCGGCTCCCCCTGCCATCTGCAGCTGGCTCTAGGCTGTGCTCTCCTTGTCAACAATCTAGGCCAGGCCAGGAGCAAACTACATGCACAAGAGACCTCCATGACTCCAAGAATGCCAGCGTACACAGAATGCCATCTGATGATAGATACATTAATTTCTTTGCCAAGGAACAAGGGGTAGGAATCACAGCAGTCAACCACTGCACTTCCTTCAAACTTTTCATGATGTTCAGCAATGACTCCCTCCCTGGAGGTGTGCAAGGCCAGGCTGAATGAAGCCTCTTGAGCAACCTGTTCTAGTGGGAGGTGAACCTGCCTATGGTGGGGGCTTGGAACTGGATGATCTTTGAGGTCTCTTCCAACCTTAACCATTCTACGGATTTATGACTTCTTCATTTGCCAATTGCAGAATGTTTTCTTGCTTGCCCTCCAACGAACCCTTTTTAACAGGTTCAGTGAGGGCTGTCAACTCTCAGAGACTCAGCCAGGGTCAACAGGCAAAGCATGAGTCTCTAAAAAAGGAAGGAAAAACCTGTGGGAATGCTAAGTGAAGAAGGATGTGGGAACGGAGCAAAGAAGGATAATAACAGGCAGATGCTGACCTTGCTTCCCACCAGCTGCTGGCTACTTTATCTCAGAAAGGATAGATAATGGACACCTCCTCAATGAGAAAAACAAGGCATGGTTTATGCTGATGGAGTGGGTTGTCCTTAAGTAATTATGCTAATGTGTAGGTATCTGCCTTGTGGCCCTGAGGATATTTATTGAGAGCCAAATGATCAATAAAGGTCTCTGGCATAATTCACATTGAATCGTCTGGAGTCCATGTGGCCTTGCCTTAGAATCATAGAATCAATCAGGTTGGAAGAGACCTCCAAGATCAGCCAGTCCAACCTAGCACCCAGCCNTTGATCATACTGATCCATGAGGGCCTTGACCACATTTCCCACGACAAGCTAATCCGGGTTCTGCAACACCTGAGCTAAATCAGGGTGTTTTTGCAACAAATACCTGCAGGCACCACTGAACAATCAACTGTACAAGTGCTAACCGCTACTACAAGCACCATTCCATGTCCAATGCAACAAAGGTAGAATGGGGAAATACATTTGAAATATGTAACCAAGATGAGGGGGAAAAAAACAATCTCAAACAAAAAGAGAGCATGAAAAATAAAGAGGGGACTGGGAGTAAATCTGAGGATTACCAAGAACTATATATCATGCATTAGTTCTGAGCCCCCCAGTTTAAGAGGGAAATTGAGATGCTTGAGCATGTCTAGAGAAGGGCAACGAGGCTGGGGAGAGGCCTCGAGCACAGCCCTACGAGGAGAGGCTGAGGGAGCTGGGATTGTTTAGCCTGGAGAAGAGGAGGCTCAGGGCAGACCTTATTGCTGTCTACAGCTACCTGAGGGGTGGTTGTGGCCAGGGGGAGGTTGCTCTCTTCTCTCAGGTGGCCAGCACCAGAACAAGAGGACACAGCCTGAAGCTGTGCCAGGGGAAATTTAGGCTTGAGGTGAGGAGAAAGTTCTTCACTGAGAGAGTCACTGGACACTGGAATGGGCTGCCCAGGGAGGGGGTGGAGTCGCCGTCCCTGGAGCTGTTCAAGGCAGGATTGGAGGTGGCACTTGGTGCCATGGTCTAACCTTGAGCTCTGAGGTAACGGCTTAGACTTGATGACCTATGAGGTCTCTTTCAACCTTGGTGATACTGTGAGACTGTGATTAAGAAATCCATCAGCAGACATGCTTCCATGCTCTCAGTAACTTTGGGTTTACCAGCACTTTCCTTAGTAATCAAACCAGTCAAAGCAGATATCTGTGGGCAATGCAGTACCACTTAGGGGGGACTGGGGAAGGACCTGGAGGAAACTGCTAAACCCAAGCAAAGCAAAGTGTTCCAGCAGTGTTAACAAGGAAAAGCCACCATAATGAAATGCACTTTGGAAAGATTCAATCAATTCAAAATCAGCCTCTGCTCCCCTGGAAAAAAGATCACCTCTTTATGGTCATATGGGCAGCTTGATTAGAATATTTGCTTGCTATTATGGGAAAGGTGGACTTTGGCCTGTCAGCCAGCCCGCTTCCTAGTGAAGAGGCACTTGGTTAACTGCCTCCCAAAGCATTTTACTTCCAACAGACCCCAAATAATTCATGATTTTCTAAGACATACATAAAAAATGAATACTAAAGGATACGACCAAAAACTTTGCCTTCCTTTAGATGAGTCTCTTAATTCAACAAATGTACATCAAAACCTGACAAACCAAACTGAATCTGATATGAAAAGAACTATTTTGCAGGTAGATCATGAATACCAAAAAGTCCACCTGGCTTGCTAGACATGCAAGGGCCAGATGAAGCTGTTTGGTGACAACACATCTTTAATTTTCCTGCTAATAGTTAGTTTTAACATTTCTCTGTCTGCACTCTCTAAAGGGTTAACCACATGAGGTTTTCTTCCTATTCAAAACTCCCTGTAACCTACTTCCTTACCCAGAACATCTCGTGCATTGTGCTAGCACACAATGAAACTATTCACAAATTCTTATGATTCAGTCTTTTTCTTTCTTTGGTTTTAAGCTTCTGGCTAGGAAAGCGTTACTGTGGAATAACACAAGAGCTCTGCTTAAAATTACTTTGAGTTTCTAATTCATCTCTCCTGGACACAAGCTGAAGCAGAATCTGGCCCCTCCTATTTCTCACATCCTTAATATAAATCCATGAAACATGGCTTCATTCCTCTCTTCCTCAGATATGGGAACAGTACTGGGTTAGATCATTAATGTCAGAGCTCAAAGCAGTATGATGATTCTGGCCAGCTGAGGGAGCAGGTCTATTGATCCTTCACCTTCAATGAGTGATAAAATCTTTTCTTCCTGGAAGGAGGCTGCTATGAAACGTGCATCAGCATCCTCCAATTTAAATGGCCATTTGCATCTGAAAAGATACTCTTGCTAAGTTTGAGATGTGCTTCACATGGAGTGCTTCACAGTAATCAAATAGCATGGCTAAGAACCACATGGATGTTTGAGTACTACACATCTGTGGTATTGGTACTGAGCACTAAGTTAACCCATCTCTAATTAAGGACAATAAAGAAAACCACTGCAAGCCCTCACACCCAAAGAACAGCTTAGAGAATAAGCTAATGCAACAGCATGAGCAGTTCATGGTTTCATCTCAGCCTGACAGGCAATCAGTGACAAAACAAGAGGACACAGCCTCAAGCTGTGCCAGAGCAGGTTCAGGCTGGATGTTGCAAAGTTCTTCACAACAAGAGCGATTGGCATTGGAATGGGCTGCCCAGGGAGGTGGTGGAGTCACTGTCCCTGGAGATGCTTAAAAGGAGACTGGATGAGGCACTTAGTGCCATGGCTTAGTTAATTAGAAGGTGTTAGGTGACAGGTTGGACTCAACGATCTCAAAGGTCTTTTCCAATCTAGTTAATTGTGTGATTCTGTATCTATGACCTACACAACACTGCTCCTGGGTCAGGTATGCACACTAAAGAATAACCTGAACTGAAGGGTCTGATTTGAATTACTTAGAAAGTACCAGGATAATAAAAACAAAATTACAGAGGGTGGAGTTAATTCTTTCCAGGTTTGGATCCAGGTTGATCTGACACATCGAGATTTGTCTCACAACTGTTGGGAAGACAAAAAACTTGGTTACATTTCCCCTCAGAAAGGGCAAATTGGGTAGCTGTGCTGTTTTAAGGCTCATTGGAATATTCCAATAAGAAACATGAGATCATTGGCTGTAAAAGAATAATAATGGTACAGTCTGTATCATTCACTGGTTTGCTAAAAGACAAAAGCAAAACGTTGGTGGCCGAGCAAAATAAGCGTCACGAGTTCCAGCTTGGTTCTCAGACTGCAACCTCTAAAAGGTTATGGTGTCTCCTTGCTGGGGGACAAACCCAATGTTCTTTAATAACAGGTGCTGTAATCACAGAGGGTTTGCCACCACATTTACACATCCTTCCACCTTTGATAAGCCTCATAAACAAAATTAACAAAACTGTCTCTCTCCCTGGCAGGTCATTTTTTTATTGTAGCCAAATTTCTTAACAAGTAGCAATTACCAAACCATGCTGCCTGTAAGTGCACCCCCCAGTCACAGACCAAAGGATGACATATTATATCCATGAATACCTCACCATTGAAATACATTTTCCCTATGGGACTACATCACTGCTTGATTTAATTTTTCCTGACATTTGGCCTGGAGCTTCTTTAAAGAAATGAACTTAGGATGGCTTTGCTGACAGCAAAGGACAAACCATGGCTATATGCTCAAATCCTACTTAAATCATGCTCACTACCCTTTTAAAATACTAATCCTGCATAAATTGCAGGATATTCACTGAGTTTTATTAGTCAGAGTCCCTCTACTATAGCCATAGGTCCACATACGCAGGCCAAAAGGTCCACCATAAATCACACAGGGCTGAGAAGGAATAAACCCTTTCACCAGTGACAAACTCAGTGATGTGCGAGGGGACATGCCAACTTCTCACAATCCCTGCCATTGTTTTTTACAGCCTCAATAGTTCTTCCTATGAATCATCTATATTCTGGTTTGGATTGATCTCTTCTTCCTTTTCCTCCACAACACTCTTTAAAACACAGGTACATAAAAAGATGCCGTTTCAGAGTATTCCTAAGAGGGAAATGGAGTAACTCATGCAGACTGGGGGAGAGAAGATGAATTGCTGTCTACAACTACCTGAAGGGAGGCTGTAGCCAGGTGAGGGTTGGTCTCTTCTCCCAGGCAACCAGCAACAGGACAAGGGGACACAGCCTCAAGCTGTGCCGAGGGAAGTATAGGCTGGATGTTAGGAGGAAGTTGTTGTCAGAGAGAGTGATTGGCATTGGAATGGGCTGCCCAGGGAGGTGATGGAGTCACCATCCCTGGAGGTGTTCAGGAAAAGACTGGATGAGACACTTAGTGCCATGGTCTGGTTGACTGGATAGGGCTGGGTGCTAGGTTGGACTGGATGAGCTTGGAAGTCTCTTCCAACCTGATTGATTCTATTCTATTCTATTCTAATTACGAGTACTACAGTGCTTCCAAATAAATCTGCCTGTATAACAGCCAAGAAAAGTCTACATTTATTCTCCAATTAGGTTATGCCTTTGTCTTTAACATTATGAAGCTGTTACTAATGTTCAGAAGTTGTGTGTCTCTCCAAATGTTACATTTCATGCCCATTAGAAGTGGCATATTGACAGGTTCAGAGAGGGAAGTGCTGCAGGTACAGTAACACCACCTATGCAGCATTTCCAGTGGCTTCCTGAGAGCACCTACAGCTGTTTATCTCCAGCTCTGTTTGAATCTTTGCTTTCAGTGTCTGGAGGAGATGAATGTATCATAAGGAGAGCTATGTAATTTTAACTGTGTCAAGTTCAAGTAACTTACTTTCAATATAATTAACTTATCACAAAATCAGAGAGAAATGGTTCCTGAAGGCTCTAGAAAAGGAAAATTATAGGAAAAAAATCAATATTGGGACTGCATCAGACCTGGCCCTAGTCTCATTGTGCTGAGGACAGTTCTCTCTTGCTCTCCAAGTGGTCTAACAGTAAATACTCCTCAACTCAGACTGATTTGAGATTGATATCCATTCAAGACAGCAAGCAAAATGCCTGTATCCTAACAGCAGTGGAAGCTACTTCATCCACAAGTGGAATGATGACCCAGGCACCCCTGAAACACTGCGACAAGTCGAAGCAGGACAATCACCTGTTT
The DNA here is from genome assembly GCA_013400475.1 of Tricholaema leucomelas. Classification (NCBI taxonomy): domain Eukaryota; kingdom Metazoa; phylum Chordata; class Aves; order Piciformes; family Lybiidae; genus Tricholaema lacrymosa; species Tricholaema leucomelas. Next base: position 283,918 of record WAAF01011758.1, read on the forward strand.
GTGGTTACCATTACACATTAGATGCACCCTAGAATTTGTGACGCTCCTTTGACATTTTGAAGCACCTCACCCAAATACTTGAGCTTTTCCATGTAAGTATATCCAAACTCAGTTACTTTTCATGATCTTTTATTGTCCTCACAATCCTCTTCTCTTCCTGCTTTCTAAAGCAACTGGACCTCTGGCAGCAGGTATGAATACATGCATGGATTAATCCATTTCCAAGGTAAAACTGGCCAGGTCAGGATTAAAATTGGCCATGTTGATCAGTCTTTGAATATATAAATCTTTGAATTAATGGTAGAAATTTTAGAAGCAGCTTGGATCTGCTCCATGAATAGCAAAAGAGAGAAATCAGGCCTTACTTATTACACTTACAGATATCCACTGCTCACATTGCTCATCCTTTCAAATACTTTCTGCATTGCCTGCTTGTTTGTGGAAACCATGGGACAATGAGCTCCAGGCTTATGCCTTAGGAATCATCTCTTTCCTTTTTCATGAATTTACAGGATTAGTTCTGTACCTGTGACCAGGGTATCCTCTGTGCCCTGAGCAATCTTTAAGATTGTGAAGAAGCAACCACAAGCAACTGAGTTCTTGTCTAGCACAAAAATCTTTTTGTGACCAACCAAATATTCTCAGTGAAAACCTGGAAGTGAAATATACTTAAACTACCACAAAGTAAAGAAATAGAAACATTTCCCAGGTAAAAAGATGCCTACAGGAGCCAGGTTTCATACAGTGGTGGAATTTGTAGGTTTGATGAACTGAAATCTTTTTTCCAAACAGCAAATCTTTTTGCTGAACTCTTTATCTCTCTGGCACACCTCACCCATGTCTCCTTCAACCATAATGATTTTCACTTTCTAACACTTCAAGTCAGGCTCCCAGCCTTGTCCTAGGTTTATTTTGCTTGAGGCAGTCACAACTAAAAGACAGATCACCTGTCTTAAGACCTGCATTTGTTCCTAGGTATGTAGCAAAACCTAGGTGTGACCAAAGCAAATTATTTAGCTCTTCGTTTCCACCTCATACACTTAAAGGAGAACATCGTCGGGCAGGCAAAGTCCTTCCATTGTGACTCTTCACACTTGGTGGAACCACAACTCCACTCTAAGATCCAAACTGCAATAGTTCTATGTCATATTTTACATTCAAACACATCTTGGTTTGCAAAATGGTGTGTTTCTTAACAACACTGTAAACCTTTTAAATCACATATAAGCAGCAGAACAAAACCTCTGCATTGCTAGGGCAGAATAAGAGATTTTAGTGCCAACTCTGGTCCATTATATTTTAATTGGCTCCAGCTGGCAGTCCCATAAACTCTAACATTTTTTACCTGCAGCTGAGCAGCTGTCCACACAAAGAGAAGAAAAATATTTCCTACTCAGGAAAAATAGGGTTGCCTGTAACTTCTTCCTTGAAGCCTAATGCAGAACCAAGTAGTCAGTGCACCAGATTAAACAGCTCTGTCAGAGTTCCTTTTATCCCAAACCCAAATAACCTCGAAACCTTAAGTTCTGCACTGTATTTACATGAGGAAAATCAGTCATTAAAACACACTTCCTCAAGGAATCCGTGTAACACTGTGCTAGTAAGAGAGTTAGGTTTAACTCTAACTTCAGACAAACTCAGAAATGGTAACTATCAGGTTGATTTCCTTCTCTTTTACCTGCCTGGCTGGATGCACTTTGGGACAGAGCACCTCAAGGCTTCCCCAGTGGCAAATTCAGAAGGCACTGCAGCTCAGACTGGACAATTCCTTCAAGTTATCCCACTGAGGATTTAGTCACAGAAACTATGGAGGTGAATTAGTTCTGCATTCTACAACAGTGAAGTACCATTTTAGTCAAGTACAGGCAACTGTGCACATATCACCAAGGTAAATGTAGATAAAGAGACAGATGTCAATTAAACACAGTTCACACAAATTATAGTAGCTTGATCAAATCCTTATCTCATTGTAGTAAATCCATAGTAACGAGCGAACCGACAAGAGATTCCAGATTTTCCCTCGAGACAAAGGTCACAACTTGGTCTGATAGATTTCAGTTGTACCTTTTCCTTTCACATATTCCCTTTTGAGAACAAAAAAGGAGCTAAAAAACCCAACCAGCAAAATTTTGGTCTGACCTGCAGATCAGTCTTTCCACCTAAACACTTTCACCTGTGTCATTGCCAGCAGTGCTAGCAACAGATGTGATACTGTCTCCTGCTGTGTCACAGAAGAACATCTCTGCCTCAGAAGAGAAGGTTCTTCAGAGCAGCTAGACAAGCCTTTCGGCGATAACCGCAGCGTTCCCCTGCACCGCCGCTTCCTCCTCACCACAGGCAGCACAAGGATGACCCCATTGAGTTCTCCAGGCACTGCCAAATGATCAGCACAAAAGGAGCTGCAAAAATCCCCCTTAGCTAACTGCTGTGCGCAACACCTGTGAGCAGAGAGATGGCACAGACCCCCCTGCAAAGCCTTCAAACGGGTGTCGTGCTGGCTCCCTGCAGAGCACACAAATCCCATTCCTCCAATTCCTCTGCCCTGCTCTTCTCCTGCTGTTACAAAGGTCTTTTGAGGAAGAAGAGGAAAAAAAAACTACAAACACACCGGCCTTCAGAGCCTGGAGCCTTGAAGATTGTCTCTGCTCAGGCAGCCCCTAGGAGGACAAAAAGCTTGGCTTGCACAGAAAGGGTTAGCAAGCACTGGAACAGGCTGCCCAGGGACATGGTGGAGGCACCAGCCCTGGAGGTACTTAAAAGACATGGCTTAGTGGCTTAGCAGTAGTGGTGTGAGATTGCAAGCTTTAGGCAAGCAGTTGGACTTGATGATCTCAAAGGTCTCTTCCAAACTCAACACTTCTATGGTTTTCCACTCGGATACGAGCGGCAGTTGCGATCTGGCATCCCTCCTCCCTCCACACACGCCAGCAATAAAGCAAACAGACAAGGCTAGTGAAAAAAAAAAAATGACCCTAATGATGTAAATTAGACAAACATTAATAAACTCAGCAGGTTATTTCCCTACAGGAAAAACCACCACGGATCAGAACAGCTCTCGTGTCGGTGATTCATATTGCCGTACAAGGCCTGCGTCTGAAAATCAAGGTTCCACAGGAGACTCGCACTAAAAATGCCTTATCCACCAAGATCCCTGTTATTATTTCTGAAGTACAAAGAGGCCAATAAAAAAGAGCCCCATTAAAACAGGTCCCCTGTTACCTGAATGCTGTGATTAAATGTTTGACTTACTGTTTGCTTTATTAAGCAAAGCAAACAGCGGCAGCTTTCCAGATTTCTGAACTTTGAGTCAATTTTTTTTTAGTGTAAGGGCTGACCCAAACCTAAAGACATCCTACAAGCCTGGAAACTGCTCAGAATACAAACCTGCAAGTTATATTTTATCCCACTGCAAAGTGTTAGATGCCTGGTTGTATAAGGGTTAATTTCCTGTTACAGAGATATCTTAAAGCTGCACAACTAAACAGCCACTCACTCAACAGAGAGGTTAAAGAGGTTTTGCTCTTAAGGGCAAAAAGCTTATTCCAGATGGCTACAACTTCTCATTTGAAAAGAAACATAAAATCTTACATAAAAGCCTATTAGAGAAGGTTGCACACTAGACAGTATAGAATAGAATCAATCAGGTTGGAAGAGACCTCCAAGATCAGCCAGTCCAACCTATTACCCTGCCCTACCCAGTCAACTAGACCATGGCACTAAGTGCCTCATCCAGGCTTTTCCTGAACACCCCCTAGTGTAATGATTCATATATTCCTAATATTTTTGGTTAATGGCCTTATTTCTATATAAGAAATATTACATGATAGTCAAAAGAAAAGCACTAAGAGACTAGAGATTAACTGACCTCAATTAAAGGACTGGAAACACCAAAGTTCATAGAATCATAGAATCAATCAGGTTGGAAGAGACCTCCAAGCTCATCCAGTCCAACCTAGCACCCAGCCCTAGCCAATCAACCAGACCATGGCACTAAGTGCCTCATCCAGGCTTTGCTTCAACACCCCCAGGGATGGTGACTCCACCACCTCCCTGGGCAGCCCATTCCAATGCCAATCACTCTCTCTGCCAACAACTTCCTCCTAACATCCAGCCTAGACCTCCCCTGGCACAACTTGAGACTGTGTCCCCTTCTGTTGCTGCTTGCCTGGCAGAAGAGACCAACCCCACCTGGCTACAGCCCCCCCTCAGGCAGTTGTAAACAGCAACGAGGTCTGCCCTGAGCCTCCTCTTCTCCAGGCTAAAGAGTAAACACTCTTCTCCTACCTTCACACTGGACAAAAAACAAACTAAGCACAAAGAAAAGCTCCTTAAACACCTGCAGCAGAACACATATCAATGGCACCATCAGCATGACGGCAGTGGATGAGACCTTCAAGCCAAGCTCCATCCTTCAAAGGCCTTCTCTAAATATCCTGACTTTGGAGAAATGATGGCCAGTTCAGCACTTGACATCTCTCCCAACACCATCTTCTGCAATATCCTAGCATGAGAGTTTAATATCATACAACACAACTACTCAGTTCTGTGCCAGCAGTTAAAAAATACAGAAGTGGACCAAACTACCACTCCAAGCACTGTTTTTGAGTACTCTGTCAGCCATCAGTGCACAGTGTCAAAACCCAAGTCCTCAAAGATGCCTAGACAGCAAGCTGCTTCAGTACCTGCATTTCTTTTTGAGATCCCATGGCATCCTCAAACTCCTGCAGCTCAGCTGTTCTTCCCTGCCTCTGATGCATGAATGCCAAAGCCTGCACAATTTGTATGCAGAAAACAACCCTCCTGCAGCCCTGGGCTTGTCCAGCCCTGAAAGCACTAACCCAACGAGTCAAACTTCCTCATCTGCAATGGTTCAGCTTGGTCTGTGGATTATGAGAAGTCATACCCAAGGATCCAACTCATAGATGAAGATCTACATGTAGGTGCCAGACACAGGCTTTGACACATGAAGGAGCCAACCAACCACTCATTATAGACAATGGAGTCCATGTCAGCTGCTCAGCTCACCCTAAAATAAGCACTTAAATCTGGCTGGCTGAAGAGCCCCACACTGTGTGGCTTAAGAAGCTGAAGAGCTTTAGATCTCGTAATGAGATCTTCACTGACTTTTTAACAGAAGCTGAGATTCCTGCTTCACATGTGGAAGCATAGAATCAGTCAGGGTTGCAAGGGACCACAAGGATCATCCAGTTCCAACCCCCCTGACATGGCCATGGACATCCTACCCTAGAGCAGCCTGTCCACAGTCTCATCCAGCCTGGCCTTAAACATCTCCAGGGACGGGGCCTCAACCACCTCCCTGGGCCACCTATTCCAGTCTCTCACCACTCTCATACTGAACAACTTCCTCCTCACATCCAGCCTGTTCCTACCCATCTCCAGCTTTTCTCCATTTCCCCTAGTCTTGTCACTCCCTGAGAGCCTAAAAGATCCTTCTCCAGCTTTTTTGTAGCCCCCTTCAGATACCGGAAGGCCACAAGAAGGTCACCTGGGAGCCTCCTCTTCCGCAGACTGAACAGCCCCAACTCTTTCAGTCTGTACTCATAGGAGAGGTGCTCCAGCTCTCTGATCAACCCAGTGGCCCTTCCATGGACACACTCCAGCACATCCACATCCTTCTTGTAATGGGGGCTCCAGAACTGGATGCAGTTGAATCATAGAATCACACAATCAACCAGGTTGGAAGAGACCTCCAAGCTCATCCAGCCCAACCTAGCACCAAGCCCTACCCAATCAACCAGACCATGGCACTAAGTGCCTCATCCAGGCTTTTCCTGAACACCTCCAGGGACGGTGACTCCACCACCTCCCTGGGCAGCCCATTCCAATGCCAATCACTCTCTCTATGAAGAACTTCCTCCCTTATTCAGAGATTGAAATTCACAGTGAGAATCTTACCCTGAAGTCTAAGGAGATGATGTAGGTTCAGGCTTTATGTGTTGTCATTCAATCTTTTCCACCCCAAAGGGACAAATGCCTTCAGCAGGCATGTGGGAAAGCTTGCAGTGCAGACAGATATTCCCATCTATCAGTTTGCTGGTTACAAATGAAAACAGTGTGTGCTGCTCCTTCTGCCTGCAGCTCAGAAGCATCAACTGCATTCTAGATACGTAACTCAACCATTGTTCCTCACTTAGGTACGGCTGCTCTGTTCCACTCTATCACTCAGTACCATCAACCCTGTGAGGCCACAAAGGATTTCAGCATGTCATTTAGTCACTCTCCGAAAGGCAAGCTGAACAATGTCACATCTTTATCATTGCATATGGCATCACTTACCCTGATAGCTGTAAAAGTAAGAAGCGCTGTTAAGCATTTAATCCTGTCAGACAGGGATATTAACCTGCTATTTTAGAAGCCATTGCCATCTGATCTGTGAGGTGCTGACAATGATGGCTTCCCAAGGAACAATTCTTTCTGCCAAAAGAAAGAACACTATGAAGAGCTCTGATGGAGACAGAACTCCAGACCCGGGAGAGAAAACTTTTGATGGGAAGTTATTTCAGCAAAGACAATGTGGAGGGGAAAAAAAGAAAATGAGCTCTTGAAAACATTCATTTGTTTCCCATATTACATAACTCATCTCTTCCCCTCAAGTGTAAGGGCACACACATCTGCCACTCACTTTTCTCTGCCTACAAGGATGAAAACTGAATGACTGCATGCCACAGTAATGCCCTAGCAAAGACGTCAACCCAAAAACGTGCTTCAAGAGACAGAAAGTGAATAAACAGAAGATTTTTGATTCACAGATTAGAGACTTGTTTGAACAAGTACTAAGCTGAGACTAAGCACAAGAACTGAAGAGAGCAACTGGCCTCTGGATTCTGGGCAGAGCACAGCCATATCAGCGGGACTCGGTTGACAATGACTCTTTCAGACATGAAATGTTTCATTCACATTTCACACAATAGCTACATAAGTAATGAACAGATGGTTTTGCTAGTCACATCACTTGGTGGAGCATGAAATGATGCACTGACAGGTAGGAGAGAGAAGAATTTGAAGCAGGTGTGGTAGTCATATCACAGCAGCATACAGGATGTCAAAACCAGAGGTGCAAAATATGTAACCAAAATGTACTGGGAGGTTTCAACAGCTATGTTTTTACAAGTAGTTTGCTTTAAGCACAGGTACAAAAAATAAGCAAGGACATCTCGGAGCAAACTCAATAATTAATCTGTTCAGGCCTGCATTTTCTTCTGTACTAATGGAAGAGAGACAAAGATTATCCACACACAACCTCCAAGGCTTGACAACGGCAGTGCACAGAGCAGACGACGGCAAGCTAGAGATCTGAACACAATCCAGCTGGTCTGACAGGCAGCTGCTCAATTTGTGTCTGTGAGACAATGAATCCATCACTCTGGTGCTCTAGTAACTGTACTCTCTGATGAGAAGAAGGTTTGGAGGTTTTTTAATCAAAATCATAATAATCTAAGTTTTTCTCTTCAAATCCAGCCTATTACTCGACCCTCAACTGGGAGCTCCAGTTTCTGCCATCATATGACGGCGTGTAGAGCTGAAGGCTGGCTTTCCTCTTCAAGCTAACATTCAGACAACCCAAATAAGCATTTATAAGTACCCCAAGTTTCTCCTGGAGTAACTGAAACCACACAGAACCTCACTTAGAAGCCACCAAATCCCAACTTCATATTCTCATTTATGGCTTTAAGTCTATTGGATGAATTTAGGACCGATTTTTTCAGTGTTTTTTTTACAAGCAAAATAGCACTGTATGCTAAATTTAATTTCTTCCTCAAATACATTAATAGAATACTGGCCATTAATATTAGCAACAAAATACAGAGCAAATTACTGTTGGTATTGTAGTAAATGGTGCAGGGTTTTGGTTTTGAGAAAATATTCTAAAAAGCATCTCTGTAATTAGAATCATAGAATCAATCAGGTTGGAAGAGACCTCCAAGATCAGCCAGTCCAACCTAGCACCCAATCCTATCCAGTCAACCAGACCATGGCACTAAGTGCCTCAGCCAGGCTTTTCTTGAACACCCCCAGGGACAGTGACTCCACCACCTCCCTGGGCAGCCCATTCCAACGGCAGATTAAAGCTCCTTGCTTTGGTTCTGCTTACTCTGTTTGCATTGTATTGTGCCATCTGCTTTAGCAGAAAGGAGCCTCTCGAGTCCCCCTGGAGGGCAAGTGGTAAACTGACTCCTGTCTTGGCAGGGAGGTTGGACTCATGATCTCTGGAGGTCCCCTCCAACCTCTAATGTTCTGTGATTCTGTGAAAAGCAAAAAGAGCTTCTCTTCTGTGCTAGTTTGAAGCTAGCTAGAATGTTTTGGTGAGAAGGATTAGATAACAGTGCTGATGTCTCCTTCACTCACAGGCTTGCTGGGAGGTATATGAACAAGAATCCAAACATAGATAAGGGAATCGTTCTTCTGCTTGGGAGCTCTCAGCTGCATGTCTCTCTAGCCTCTCTGCTGTCTGATTAATCCACTTTGCTTCCTAAACCCCTGGCCAAACCTCCATTCTTCCTTGGGACTGGGGAAAGGTTGAGAAGAGTGGGAGAAGGTGGAATGGAGGTTGGGAGCCCCTCCTAGGGACTCAGGTTTCTGGGAGGGCTGTTGTGTTTCTGTATTACCTTTTACCTTGTCTATTTCTGTATATAACTGTATATACCGTAAATATCTGCCTGTATGTTGAGCTAAGCTGTAAATAGAAGCTTCATTCATATTTCCAGAGCCAGCTGAGTCTAGTCTGGGTGATTTCCAAAGTGTGGGGGGCAGGGAACACCCAAACCATCACATCTTCCATGAGGGCAGAGGCTGCACTCAGGAGCAGCATACCTCTTTACACATCATTTCTCATTAGGATTTCACCCAGAGTACTTACTTCCATGGACCTTTCCTCATATTTTCAGTCAAACACCTTGCTAAAGACAACATGTTGGGATTGACTTTCCTACCGGTTCCATACATGAAAAAAGAGCAGCTCCACTGCTCAACAGTCAGGTAAAGCTACCCTTAGTGAGATAAGACTTGGATCTCATGTCTGGATTGTTTCCAAGCTTTGTGGTATAATTAAAATAGCAACTGTGATCTTGGAATGATGAGATGTGGCCATGGGGTGCAACACATCTACTGTCATGAAATCTGTTCAGCAATCCTGACTGGCCTCTGTTCACCAGGCTGTGGGCTTTGTATCTTCTCTGAAAGAGGGCATCTGGAGAACCTCCTCACAGCTCCAGCTGACTGCCTCTCAGAGGAAATAGGCTGCCATCTCCTGAGCTAGACCTTCCATCAGCAAAAAAGGGAGCTAAAGCAACTAAGAGGAGGTTGATGGTCAAGGCAAGGAGGTCAGAGACTTTCCACAGACATCAGCTGTTCACACTAACAAGGATTCAACTGAGAGCAACTTCCAGTAAGCCCTTTTTTTCTTTTCTCTTCCTTCCCAGCTGCTTTCCCTTAGTCAACAACCTGATTTTCTAATGGGATTTATTAATTTGATGGATACTTTTACAACATCTAACCCCTGTAATCCTTTTGCTCCAAAGGACAGAGATTGCTGTGCCTGCTGTTTTGCCATGCTGAAGAAGCAATGTAAAAAGCTGGAGCATCAGAAAACAGAGCAAAGCATAGTGGAGAGCTGCAAGAAGGGAGGATTTCCAGCACTCACAGAGTTCATAGAAACATTTATATGAAGCAGGCAGTGCAAAAGATCAGAGAAAAGCAGTAAAACATATCATGAATACAAGAACATTGCCACAAACAGCTTGTCCCCACCAACAGTGCAGTGGGTTGCAGGTGTTAAGACAAAGCTTAATAAACCTTAGCCCTTGACCAGCATCTCAAAGCAATGGCAAACATTAAGATCCCTTCTTCCACCACATGCTCTGCATGCTCCTCTGTTAATATCCATCAGAGTCAGTCATGGAAGAGAATAGATTGTGTGGTCCTGCTCTGGCAGGGGGGTTGGACTCGATGATTGCCTTGGGTCCCTTCTAACCCCCACGATCAATCAGGTTGAAAGAGATCTCCAAGATCCTCCAGCCCAACCTAGCACCCAGCCCTAGCCAATCAACCAGACCATGGCACTAAGTGCCTCAGCCAGTTGTTTCTTGAACACCTCCAGGGACGGTGACTCCACCACCTCCCTGGGCAGCCCATTCCAATGCCAATCACTCTCTCTGACAACAACTTCCTCCTAACATCCAGCCTAGACCTGCCCTGGCACAACTTGAGACTGTGTCCCCTTGTTCTGTTGCTGCTTGCCTGGCAGAAGAGACCAACCCCACCTGGCTACAGCCTCCCTTCAGGTAGTTGTAGACAGCAATGAGGTCTGCCCTGAGCCTCCTCTTCTCCAGGGTGCACACCCCCAGCTCCCTCAGCCTCTCCTCACAGGGCTGTGCTGCAGGTCCCTCGTCAGCAATGTTCGGTATCTCACAGTACCTAATGCTAATTGATTAAAAGCGTCAAAACAACACAAAGAGGTATGAATTATTGCCTCCATTTAAGCAGGAAAAAACAAAGAAGTAAAACAAATTAATTTGGAAGATGCTGCACACCTGGTGTTCAGGAAAAGCCTGGATGAGGCACTTAGTGCCATGGTCTAGTTGACTGGATAGGGCTGGGTGGTGGGTTGGACTGGATGAGCTTGGAGGTCAACCTAGTTGATTCTATTCTGTATTCTATTCTATTCTGTATTCTCTAGGTTCCATCCACTTTTCTTGCAACCCAGAGAGCTCCTACAGCAAAAAAAAAGATAAAGCTAAACCATTTGTCATCAGTGTACAACTAATTACCCAAACAGCAAATGCTGGAACGTTGGCTGTCCAGAATGAAAAGCAGAGTTGTGGGGTTTCCCTTAAGAAACTAAGTGGCTTATGCAGGCACTTGGTCGTAGAATGGGTAAGCTTAAAATTCTCTCCCCGTGCCTTTTCAAACATCATGCAGCAAGCTGATATCAAGCCTGGGCTGAGAATAGAGGACTTTTATTCTTTGTCAAAGATGCCATCCCATTTCTGTCAAAATTGAAAGCAAGCCAAAACTGGGAGGGTAATAATTTTATCCCAGGACCCCTCAATTCTATTCTGCCAACTCTGCCCTGAAGGAAATAAAACTTTTCTGCTTTACTTCTTCCCAGTGCTCTTACAACAAGCATTACCACATAATTTCAGCTGGCTGCACCTGTTCTTGACAATGTCACTTCCCAACCACGTAGAGATTTGGAAATGGTTATTAAACACTCATCAAAGAATAAAACCAAAATTGAATCTAAATGGACTGTGCTGCACTGCATCAGAGAGACAGCTGGCAGAGCTGCACTGCACTGAGCCATCCTGTCAGGCTTCACAAGGAAATGCCACTGAGGCTCCACTGGTGGGAGACTCCCACATTGCAGGCTATTGGGTCGAATCGGTTCTCCATAGATAGCAAGAGATAGTTTCCTTGTAACAGACTGCTGAGTGTGCTCAGACTCAGCAGCACCTCAACAGCATTGAGTCTATTTGTTAAAAAGTCTTTATAAAATAAAATCAAATCTATCAACAGGTTCTTCCAAGTCAAATCATCCTTTTTTCACTCATTTCTCAAGGAAGAAGTTCCTCAAAGGAAATTCCTACGCTATATACCCTGCAGGGAAAAAGAATAAAGCTCATGGGAATCCACTACTTGCTTATTACAGCCCAACAATATTCCTACTGAAAAACTCTGTCTCTTGTATCAGTGGAGAGATGCCACACTCTCCCAACTCCCAGCAAGGTCATCTCACTGGCCAGGTACTCTGAAGAGCACCTTGTGAAGGAGCTGCAAACATGATGCACCTCATTCCCACCTGCAGACTGCTCTGAACCCAGGTCAGAGCAGGCTCTAGCACCTGGCAAGTGCAGGAAGATGCACGCTGGAGAGCCCTTCGCTTCCACCTCTCAGCTTGCTGTTGGTACTGCCTACAAGTTTGGTTTGAAAGTCAACTTCTGGGTTGCTTTTAGCAATGCACTGTCTCAGAACAGAAAACACTGAAATAAAGAGGACTGCTCCACGTTAATTGACCAGGTTTCTACCTCTTACAGTTAGTTCAGAAGTCAGCCCCACCCAGTCCTGCGCTACAACCTCGCACAAAGGATTACACAGCTGTGAGAACCATGAAGAATAGGCCCAAGCAGCCAATTCTTCTTCACACTGAGAACATCTACAAGAATTCTGCCTGTAAGTAATACTGCTCCCAAGGTAGAAAAGGTGCAAATATTAGGAAATATTCATATGTAGTCATCTCAATTTGATTGCAAAGCTCTTAGATTTTTAATGCTTGCTGCAGTCATGCATATTTCCAGACACTTCAAAGCAGTCTCTTGCACAATTTAGAGCTAAGGACTGCATTAGAATAGAATAGAATCAGCCAGGTTGGAAGAGACCTCCAAGATCAGCCAGTCCAACCTAGCACCCAGCCCTATCCAGTCAACCAGACCATGGCACTAAGTGCCTCTGCCAGGCTTTTCTTGAACACCTCCAGGGATGGTGACTCCACCACCTCCCTGGGCAGCCCATTCCAATTAGAGAGGTGTGACATCTTTCTGCCCAACTACAGAATGTCAGGGGCTGGAAGAGACCTCAAAAGATAATCTAGTCCAGCCCCTCTACACAGCAATATCACCTACACCAGATCACACAGGAACATATCCAGGTGGGTCTTGAATTCATCTCCAGAGAGNCCTCCCTGGGCAGCCCATTCCAATGGCAAATCACTTCCACCCGTTGGCCCTTGTGCTATGGCTGGGTATCACCAAGCAGAGGCTGGCTCCATCCTCTTGGCACTCACATTTTACATATTTATAAACATTAATGAGGTCACCCCTCAGGCTCCTCTTCTCCAAGCTAAAAATGTTAGTAAACAACTGGTCTCAAATTGTCAAGCTACAAGTGGTTAGGGAGAAAACCTCAGGGGAATGGGTCTGATCTTATTTCTTACCAACAGTTCACTCTGCCACATGCAACCATCAAAGACAGTGCATCAATCCTTAAACAGTTAAAAGTGGAAAGATTGAACATCCCTCAGAGAACAGCTAATGGGACACAAAGCTTTTCACCTCTGGGTTACTGGCTCAAATCTGGCTCCTCTCAGGGCAACGAGACTGCTGGGCAAGAGGATCCTCTTAATTCAGCCAAGGGCTTGCCGTTAGCAAGTTTTGAGAACTAACCCACTGCACACCAGTTCTGCTCTTGAAGAAAGCTTTGACTTCTGCATGCAGAATGTCTTCCTGTTGCAGCCCAGGCATATTAACATTGAGGATGAGGTAGAAATATACTGCCCAGGATGCTGATTTAAATTTCAACACTTTCATCTTCTGTCATGGTTGACAGTTCCCAATCCAATGTTACCTACTAAGCTCTTTTATTCAAGATGTGTTTTCTTACTGTTTCTGCTTCATGTAAATGATCTGACAAACTCCTATCATCCTGCTGAGGGAAGGCAAAGGGAAGGAATGCAAATTAAAAAGCAGATAAACTTTTAGGCTATGGAATGGCAGGTTTCTCCTATAGAGGTACTGTGGAACTGCTTCCCACACACTGTTAGAGATGTCACATGCATAAATGGATTAGAGAAATTAGAGAAATGAATGAGAGTCATAAAAGTTCTGATTTATTGGGCACTGGAACTACAGAGACTCAGAATGTGTACTAATTTCAGCTGAAGTGAAAATTAACACCTCCAACCTGTTCTAATGGCATGCAGACAGATCTTTTAGACAGAGTTTAGGGAAGTTAGCGGAGCAACAAGTGATAAATTCATTTCCAAACACCCTGGTGCATCCTTAAAATCATGGAACATAAAGGAAAGGATCTCTGGAGGCCACCAGGTCCAACACCTTGCTGAAAGCAAGGGTAGGCTACCAAGTAGCCTTGCTGAGGGTTGCACCTAGCCAAATGGTGGGGCTCCCAAATTTGGCTGGATAACTGTTCTAATGCTTAACCACTGATGGTTTGCACAATGAAAAGGTTTTTACTCAAATCTAACATTATTTTCATGTTGTTTGCAGCAGCAAAGGTTCAAGAACATGGCAGAACAATAGCCTCATCTCAGCAGCACAGGGATTTCCTGATCAGATCTGTATCCTCTCTCCTCTTTCATTTTCCTCCTATTTAACAGGAAAAAATGCAGCTGAAACAGTAGGAAAGTCAACTCTGAATCCATGACATTAACTGTTATGATTGCTCCCAACAGCAGAAAGCAAAGGCTATGTAGCAATCAACAATATCAGCAGTGGATTTAAAGATGGTGCAGCTGTCCAAGGCACAGTATTTGTATCTAACCCCATTGACAACTATCCTATGTTTTGGGAGATGTCTGTTCTGAAGTTCCACTCCTATTATTTAAGAAACTACAGAAACCACAAATGGAGGTTACTTCCCAGCACGTTCTCATTGGCAACACAGTTTGCCACAGGTGATGCTAGAAGACACAAAATCTCTGCTATATTAACTTCATCATGGTAGTCCCCTGGGATATGTCACTAGAGTGTCTCTTCACAATAAAACTCAAGTTGTTTAACTAAAAATGACCAGAGCTCTATTTAGCCTTCTGTTCTAACTAAGCAGCTTAGGAATTATGCTCTCAAATTCTTCAGGAATTTGGCACTTAACAGCGACGCACAGCAGAGCATGCACAGGACAAAACACAGCACTCACAAAGCATTGGAGGGAATAAGAAGCAGCAGCATTTGCCTTCCACTAGAATCTGTTACAGTATTAATGACTCAGCTATTCAAAGCTTTCAGCTAACACTCAGGCAACACAGTAGAACATAATGTCAACATTTATAAATATATGAATACATTAAGATAATAGCAATGAGAATTCTCTCCCTCCTAATTGACTCTCTTCCAAGAAAGGTTTACCATGAACTGCACTTCTGATTCTTCTCTGTCAGAAAGATACTAATATTCTCAGGCCAATTCAGCTTTACTAGTGGGGGGAAGAAGGGGTATTTTATCTAAAGGGATCATCATCATTGTTATTATTATTAGGAAAGGGTTCTTTCCAGTGAGAGCGGTGAGACACTGGCACAGGTTGCCCAGGGAGGTTGTGGATGCTTCCTCCCTGGAGGTGTTCAAGGCCAGGCTGGATGAGGCCTTGAGCAGCCTGCTCTAGTGGGAGGTGTCCCTGCCTATGGCAGGGGGTTGGAACTGGATGATCCTCGAGATCCCTTCCAACCTAAACCATTCTATCATTCTATGATATTATTATTATTATTATCATCATCATCATTATTATTATTACTATTGTTATTGTTATTAGAATAGAATAGAATCAATCAGGTTGGAAGAGACTTCCAAGCTCAGCCAGTCCAACCTAGCACCCTGTCCTATCCAGTCAACAAGACCNAGGGCTGGAAGGGACCACAAGAATCATTTAGTTCCAACCCCCTTGACATGCCCAGGGACATCCTACCCTAGATTAGGCTGGCCACAGCCTCATCCAGCCTGGCCTTAAACACCTCCAGGGATGGGGCCTCAACCACCTCCCTGGGCAACCCATTCCAGCCTCTCACCACTCAACAACTTCCTCCTCACATCCAGCCTGACTCCCCACCTCCAGCTTTGCTCCATTCCCCCCAGTCCTGTCACTCCCTGATAGCCTAAAAAGTCCCTCCCCAGTTTTTTCTTAGGCCCCCTTCAGATCCTGGAAGGCCACAAGAAGGTCACCTGGGAGCCTCCTCTTCTCCAGACTGTACAGCCTCAACTCTTTCAGTCTGTCCTCATAGGAGAGCTGCTCCAGCCCTCTGAGCATCCTCATGGCCCTGTTTACTAGTGAACAAAACCTACAGAGAAATTGTTGCACTTCTCCTGAAAGCTCATGTCAAAAAAAAATGTTGATTTTATATGCTTTTAATGAAGAAATATTGAGAGAAGCTGATTACCATGAAGTGTTGAGGATGTGCTCTCTCAGAAATGGACATTTTTATGGGGTGACAGGATAGATATATAAAATTATGACAGATAAGAGGCAAATCACAAGTCAGCTCCTACAATCACAGACCCAGGAGACTGGGCAACAAGTATTAGGCAAGCGTGTAGGGGAAGACTTAAGTACACACCTTACCCAGTGGAAGCTGCTGACACAAGTCAGGAAGACAGCATCTAATTAACCAAGATGGAATTCTGTCCAGATATGCAAGTTAACAACCTAGAACATATATCCTGTGAATCTTTAATTAGCACCAGTGTTCATGACTTGAGGTTTATGCATCGTCTGAAGTTTGCCCTGGGAAATAAGCCACCAGTATATACAGCTGAGTGAATGTGCTAGTTTGAGCACATTGGTGGCTCCCAGGGAAAAAGAGAAAGCACTGGACAGATCTACAGAGATCTCTCTAGGAAGGCAATATAGATGCAGAATCTGATTTGTGTCCCAGATGACCTGCATGGCCTCTTGGAGAAAGAAGAAATGGTCTCCAACCCCTCTTCATTCCTCACTCAAAGCAAGCTTGATGATGCTTTCTCTTGATTTAATCAGGTATGAAAAGGAATTCCAAAGCTACTCCACTATTTAAAGAAACCCTTAGCTTTAAACCTTATAGAGAATATATTGATTGCATTACCAAGAGACAAGAATTACCAAGAGACAAGAAACACCACTTTTAAAAGAACTTCTGATGTTACCACCTTCACCTGACTCTGATTTTCTTCCACCTGGCATTTTCCTGCATGCTGTGACACTTCAGAATAGTGAAGTGTACTTTCCATTGTTGAAAAAGGGTTTTATTTGCTTCATCTCTCTTAAAAAAATGTGTGGAGGCACTCTCTTTAATGAGTTATATTATTTTATGTGAAACACACTGTTTAGAAATGAGCTCTACCAAGAGAGCTTATGAAAGGCAGAACAAAACCACGTTCTGCTTCAGCATCTACTGTAACTCTTCTGTGAAGTCCTTACTGTAATCAGAGAGGACTCTTGCTGCTGTCTGTCTGTTCATACTTTTACCTGAGAGCAGGGAAAAACAGGCATGGGGGTGAAAAAAAAAAATCAATAAATATATTAACAATTAATCAATGGCTTCAAGCTGTTTTAAAACTTCTTATTTGGTCTCCAATTTTTTAATTCATTGAATTGAAAAAACCCCAAACTATCAGTATCATTCATTCAGATCTACTCATATGACCTAAATGAGGTCTTTGGCCACAAGACTATCCATGTTATGCATGCTAGAGTTGAGTCAAGAAGGCAGCAAATCAAGCACTGGTACAGCCACATCGCCCTGTGTCAGCTTCTGACCTTCTCTGTCACCGTGCTGAACCACACAGGCTACAAGGTAGAACCATGTGTCCATTTCCTTACCTTTTCCTTGCTCACAGGATGTTAGGGGTTGGGAGGGACCCAAGGAGATCATCGAGTCCAACCCCCCTGCCACAGCAGGACAATACTGTCTAACACAGATCACAAAGGAACACATCCAGACAGGCCCTGAAAGTCTCCAGAGAAGGAGACCACACAGTGGGGTCCTATTCCAGTGCTCTGTGACCCTCACAGTAAAGAAGTTCCCCCTTGTGTTAAGGCAGAACCTCTTTGGCTGCAACTTACACCCATTGTTATTGTATAGCTCCCGAGTTCTCTTTCTCAGTGTCTTTTAGCTACAGCACAGATGACCCATTGCAATTTTCATGCAATGTGCCTCACTTCAAAAGTTTTATACCTCTGGTTTTGTTCACAGATGTGGCAGCACAAAGATTTCACATTTTTACTGCCATTTTTCTGTCCCTCTAGTGCTCACCGTAGAGTCTGAGTGAAATCTGCTCAGTGGAGGGAACCTGTTAGCAGAATAACAGGAGCAGGACACGCTGCTTTCTGCTTCTGCTCGACCTGCAAATCTAACTTGGCAACCAGAGGAGGAACTGGATTTTATTCTGGCTCACACTTCATCAGCAGGACTGTTAACAAAGTCCCAGCATTTTCACCTGCACCGCCACATTAACAGAAACTTGTTGAACGCTGCAGCGGCAAAGAGGAAAAGTGCAGTAGAAACCGACTGTGCTGCTCTGGAATTCACTTTATCCTCCAGGCCTTTGAAGGAAGGATTAAATCAACAGCTGAAATAAACATCTCTCAGGGGGAGGAAAGAAAAAAAAAAGAGCCAAAAAAATCCAACATACAGAATCCTTCTCAACTGTCTGTCTTCAAGCCAGTTTTTCCATAGTACTACTCTCTGCTGCAAAATCAAACAGGATCTGCAAGGCACAGTAATTCCTCAAGAAAAGGTTTGTTAGTTGTTTATAATGTGTCAGCATTCAGAAGTACACCCTGGTAAAATAAGAAGTAGACAGTTCTGACACTGCAAAGATGATTCCCCTCCCTCCCCCAGTTTCTAGTCTTGCAAACAAATAATAAATCACAAGGTGGCAAATGCTCTTTTTAGGCTTCTGTGGGTTGGACTCTCCAGAGGTCCCTCTCAACCCCTACCACTCTATGAATCTACTCAGGTACAGGTAGCAAATCTTTTAGTAGGGTATTGCAATTTGGGGGTGGGGTGAGGTTGAGGGCTTTGTATTGGGATGTTTGGGTTTCTTTTCCCTAGGATTTCCTAAAGTAAACCACAGTAGGAGTAAAAGAGCTATTATGTCACTTAAGGAAGGGAGAGAAACAGGTCAAACTTTGACCTTAATTAAAATGCAAGAACACCACCGATGTTCAAGAAGATATTTGGGATTTAAAAGATGAATGCAGGTCAGTAAGCAAGCAGACTGGCAAAGTTCTCATATGTATGCACAAAAGGACAGGGGAAAAAATAAATCTGGGAACTATTAAGTCAGGTCAGCTATCACCAAACACACACAAGTGCTTGTACAGGTAATCAGAGATTGAGCAAGCAACCAATAGCAACTGAATTAACACCATAATTCTGATACCCTCTTTGGCTTTTAGGCAGCTATTAGAAGCTTTAAGTTTTTGTGAGGGTTTTCCCTACAATAAGCCTTAACATCTGCAAGCTGTGTTCAAAATCCTACTCATTACCAATGCCAAGAATATGAAAGGACATTACCCAGCACACACAGGCAGGAGCCAATTCATCTAAACTCAGCATGAAAATGTGCTGCTACTATTCAAACCAGAGAGCACAACAGGCAACGAGGCACTGGCTGGCCTTTCTTGCTGCAGTTTGATCACATTATCATGTGCTATCCATTTTGATTAAGAAAAAAAAAAGGAGTAAAATGAATCTTAAGATGACCAAAAAACAAGCTTTCTCCAGGACTTGAAATTGATTTAAAGCTTCAAGTACATTTCTGACTTTGGAGTATTAATCCATCACTTCAAAACAAAAAGGGCAGCTAGCAAGCTACTGCAGTCAGTTAAATCACTGAGGTCTGACTGGAGGTGTCTGTGAAGCAATCAGGATGTACCTAAGGGCTGAACCTCATGAACAAGTACTCAGAGAAACTTGCCCTAGCTCAAGTCCGTTTACAGCAACTGGTTAAGCAAAGACACCTGTGGGGAGTTTGAATCTTCTGAAGAACTGTGGTGCAAAGAAAAATGAGACTCAATTACCCCAATGCCCAAATCTGGAAAGTTACTCATTAAACATCAGCAAAAGAGCCTGCATCAGCTAGAGCACAAACCTCTCCTCCCCCTATCTTGAAGCAAGACTCCTGTGGAGATATCCACAAATCCAATAATGCCTGGGGAAACAAGTCAGCCTTGAACACATCCACAGATGGCAAAGTCTCCAGAAGAGATACAAAACCTCCAGAAGGTAGCTCAGAATCACAACTTGTTTCTTTTTGAAAGAACTGGACAAGTATGAAATCTGGATCCTTGGGATCAAGTTAGCTCACAAATACATCTTTAAGACCAGTTGCTGACTGCTATCTAAGCACATTGCTATAGGTGTGCAAAGAGATGTCACGGCAAGGAGGCTGAGGGAAGTCCTCACTTCAAGCAACCCAGATGCCCAGAACATGCCAGAATAACTGAAACAGGTAAGGACAAAAGAATCCTTGAGCAACTAGAATGTTATTTTCAACCCTAACTGACCACAACGTTGTATGCAGGCTGTAATTTTACCCTGATGAACATCACATGTTGGGACCCTCAGTTCCCAGCTCTGTGAACTGTGTCCAGTTCTGGGCTCCTCAATTCAAGAGAGATGTTGAGGTGCTGGAAGGCTGGTGAAGGGCCTGGAACACAAACCCTATGAGGAGAGGCTGAGGGAGCTGGGGTTGTTTAGCCTGGAGAAGAGGAGGCTCAGGGCAGACCTCATTGCTGTCTACAACTACCTGAAGGGAGGCTGTAGCCAGGTAGGGGTTGGTCTCTTCTCCCAGACAACCAGCAAGGAGGCACAGCCTCAAGTTGTGCCAGGGGAAGTATAGGCTGGATGTTAGGAGGAAGTTCTTCACAGAGAGAGTGATTGGCATTGGAATGGGCTGCCCAGGGAGGTGGTGGAGTCTCTGTCCCTGGAGGTGTTCAAGAAAAGCCTGGATGAGGCACTTAGTGCCATGGTCTGGTTGACTGGACAGGGCTGGGTGCTAGGTTGGACTGGATGATCTTGGAGGTCTCTTCCAACCTGGTTGTTTCTATACTATTCTATTCCCTCCTCTCAGCACAGCTGTCACCACAGTCCCTCACCTCTGAGCTCACTGAAGTTCATCCCGGCTCTGCAGCATGTCCCTTCACCTTCCTGGCACACAGACAGCTCACCTGTGCATTGCTTCAAATACCCAAACTCATCCTCTACATCAGCTTTAACTACTACATCTGAAGCACCGTTGCATCCTCACATGACTGTCATCCTACACCTAGCTAACACTTAGATATATCAGACATGCTCCTCTCACTGCACTTCCATCAGATAATCCAAGCAGAAACCTACAGCGTAGCTAGGCAGTGGCTTTACCATCTCCTTCTAGCTGTTCATTCCCACTGTAATCATCTTTTAACCTGCACTTTGCTGGGGATTTTTTTTGTTCTTTTATTTCCCTTTTCTTTTTTAGCTCCTCGTTGCCTTGGCAGCCCAAAGGGAGCAGGGTTTGGATTAACTTTCAGAGACTCCATGGAGGAAGTAGGAAATATTAGCTCTCCTCCATCCAGCCCAATACCTATTTCATTTAATGTTCACTGCAATATTTATAGGTCGTGGCATTTTGTTCAATGTGAGACTGTATGCAAGGGCACTTTTATCTTAAAAACAAATCTGCTCAGGACAAAGACACGAGTTTGGGTGCATTAGACTTCAAGAGGTGGATTTTTTTTTCATAGCATTAACACATTTTCCTCCTACAAGCAATTACTTCAATGGCCAAAGAATACAGGAAAGCAGAGAAAACACCTACAAAAGCAAATCTAATTTTGTTTTGCACAAGTCACTCCTGGAAAAAATAAAAGAAAGAGCAGGGAAGAGGTCAGGTGCAATGTAACCTAGCTGCTCAGGGGGAAAATTCCCATGTTGAGTGCAATGTTAAATCAATGAAGCTTGGCAAATTTTAAAGAGGAACCTTAACAGTTACCTCTTCATGAAGTAATTGAAACGTGTTTCTGCAGCCCCTCTTCCCTTGCCTTCACTTTCTCTTTGTTCCTCAGAGAGGACTACGGATGATGATTTGGTATGAACAGGGGATTAGTTTCCTCTCTGAATGCTCACTCCCCATTTGCTCTGTTTTGACAGTGCAGCCTCCTAGAAAGCAGTACCACAACTCTGCTAGCTTCTCCCTACACAGGGGCCTCAGGTGCTTCTACTTAGAGAAACTGGAAAGAGATGATCAGGAAGCCAGGTGTGCTAGTTTGAGCCTAGCTGGGATGTTTTGGTGAGAACAACTAGATCATAGGCTGGGAAATGAAAACAATGGTGAGGTCTACTTCCCTCACAGTCTTGCTGAGATGTGTAAAGAAAGGAAAAGCAAAACATTAGATAAAGTCACTTTTGCTTGGGCACTTGCCTCTGCACTTCGTGCTGGGCTGTTCTCTTCTGCTTTTGCCTGCTGGGGAGAGCTGAGGCTGCTGGCTGAACTCCATCTTACTCTCTAACCTCACCCTCCATTTGCTTTGGCTGATTTCACCTTTGCTTCTTAATCCCCTTGGCCGAACCTCCATTCTTCCTTGGGACTGGGGTAAGGTTGAGAGGGGTAGGGGGAAGGTGAGGGGGTGGTTGAGAGCCCCTCCTGGGGACTCAGGTTTCTGGGAGGGCTGTTGTGTTTCTGTATTACTTTTACCTTGTATATTTCTGCATATATCTGTATCTACTGTAACTATCTGCTTGTGCATTGTGCCAGCTGTAAATATAAGCTTCATTCATATTTCCAGAGCCAACTGAGTCTAGTCTGGGTGATTTCTAAAGTGTGGGGGGACACCCCAATCCATCACACCAGGTCATTCCCAGGTTCAACGCAGCTTCTCCAAAGCCAGAAGAGGGTATGAAGACAGCAAGTCTTGTTCCGCACTGCTCTCCTCCTCTGCACAGCAGGGCTGAGCCAGATCAGCACCACCCACTGTGTCAAAGCCCCAGGAGCAGGAAGGAAAGGGTCATGGCACCACTCTCCTATTTTTGGACCCATACACAGGCAATGCAACGACCACATGGCTGTTCTTGGAAGTAGTCTGCCGGTTAATGCTGCCTTTGAAATTTTCCAACCTCACATCACAGCTCCAGCTGAGCTGTAATGTTACTGCTAAATCCTAGGAACCCAGAAAATTAATACATTTTCATAAATCATGTCAAGTTCTCAAATTCTCCCTCCTGTACTCAGCTTGGTCTTCAAAACAATGATCACTGCCATTTCCTAGGCTGGGTAGAGTTATTTGTGACGGCTACATAAATCTGGAAGACGTCCGCAGCACTCAGAATCACAGCACCAGCACCGAGAGCAGCATCCTGCCCAACAGTTCCATCCTTTCAAAGGCTTTCTGCTGTGTTCATTTCACTGAACTGCTTGTGATGTAGATTTCCAGTACCACAAAGACTCAGACAAACAAACAAACAAACAAAAAAAAGGCATTTTGCAACATTTAAATCACAGGCAAATTTCTACTTCTGCTGGGTTTTTTATCACCTTCTTTCTCTTTCACCCCTAATAGCCAACAGCACCTACGTTCAGGAGACAGGCTGCTGGTCTAAATGAGGTACAAGAAAAATCCTAGCTAGCAAAAATTATTTTCACATGAGCAAGGTGAACAAGATTTGGCCCAAAATCCCTAATAGGGAGAGAGGCTGAAGGCAAAGAAACATTAAATGTGAAACTGAATTCCCCAAGGCTCAGTGTCACCATGTCAGCATCAATGTGGACACTGCTCCACTTTATTTTGCGCAGAGACGTGAACTTTAGCTACATTAAAAGCCAGTTCTATCTACAGCTGTTCTTTGATGTCTGAGGCCAGATGGCTTCCAAAAGAGACTTATTCAAGCCATTGTAATCCACACCAAAATGGAAGCTGGTAATGCTAATAGTAGGATAATGTGAGAGAATGTACAGTGAAAAATGGGAAAGAAAGAGCCAAGCTGATCAGAATCAGTTGCTCTGCTCAATCTGTTTGATGTATGGCTGCTGTTTAACCACCACAAGTTATAAGATGCTCCCTTAGTGTAAGTTCTATTTTATTCCTTTTTTTATTTTCCCCACTGTTTAGGCTTTGAAGGCCCAACTTAATTATTCTCTGCAGTAAGTACCATTTTGTCTCATTATCACTGATGTTCCAACAACACAGAAAGAGAAAGGCATTAACTCCTGACAGCATTGTGCTTACCGAGCTGGCCTCCGTATTTGTTTTCATCTTCCCTCTTGTTCTTTACATTTCAGTTTTTATTCTCTTGCCTATTCACAGCAACAACCTTTACAATGTGTTGTGTCATAACCCCCCTGCTTTCTAGCCACATTTTGGCAGTCTTCATTGCTAATCCAACAGTTTGCACAAGTCCACAGCACAAGGTCAAGTCTAATTATCTTCTCCACTTTTCTCCCATTCCCTCAAGGCAATAATAGCTTCAGGGAATTAAACACAGAATCAAAAATGAGAACTCTGCTCCTTTTAATTGACCTGCATTTTCAGCAGTACTAGAAGGGGAATGTTAGAGTCTCAGGTGCAGCAGAATAAAGACATCAGCACCTGCTGTCACACGTCAGGCCTCCTAACTCCATATGTAATGTTTGCAGCTCAAACAAACTGTCCAGGCAGTGTTTTTCTAGTTTTGTGGCAGAGGCTGCAAGAAGCTTAAGCTGTACACCAGATGCAGAGCTCTGCCTAAGTGAACTTTCATTGGATAAGAACTTTTCAGTCCAGCTTTGGTCCAGATACTCTGCTCTATCTTTTTCTGCATGCATGCAGTTCCTCATCTCCCTTGCCCATACCCTTCTCCTTACGATTTACAAGGCACACAAAAGTTCACCAAGTATCTTAAAAGAGAAAGACAAAGCTACCATTCTTACTCCCTCAGGGTTTAAATGAAGAGGAGAATACAGGAGAAACATACTGAGAACAAGTAAGAAGAAATTAAGCAAAAGGTCAGATTTTCAAGTTGATGAGTTTCCTTGTTTGCTCTGGAGGCAAGTCAGGTTTTGCCAGAAGCATGCTATAATCTATTCCACAGTGTTAGGATTAGAATTCATGTTTAAAGAGCAGTAGTGTGTATTACAGACAGCAAGTAGTACTTTTTATAAAGAGACACAAATAGCCCTTAAAAAAAGCCATCAGGCACCAATTTACAAAAGCATCTCCTTTCTTCTCTACAACGACATAACAGGTCTGCAAAACATCTCCTGATGGCAAACAAGTTACATTTACCAAACTTTCTCCCTGTCCTCTGCTGCCATATTGCTCTCTTCTCTCAGGTGGCCAGCGCCAGAACGAGAGGACACAGCCTCAGGCTGCACCAGGGGAAGTTTAGGCTCGAGGTGAGGAGAAAGTTCTTCAGTGAGAGAGTCATTGGACACTGGAATGGGCTGCCCAGGGAGGTGGTGGAGTCGCCGTCCCTGGAGCTGTTCAAGGCAGGACTGGACGTGGCACTTGGTGCCATGGTCTAGCCTTGAGCTCTGTGGTAAAGGGTTGGACTTGATGATCTGTGAGGTCTCTTCCAACCTTGGTGATACTGTGAGACTGTGATACTGTATCCTCTTCCCCACAGAGGAGCAGTAGGCACACAGCAGGCACATTTGTCAGCATCTTATCACCCAGCTCAACTCTATGAGCACCACCACAGAGCCCTTCACACAACATCCTTACCGCTGAAGTCTCTCCGTTGGATCCCATTCAAGGACACCTTCCTTGCCCCCTGAAATAAGCATGTTGCACAGCCTGTGCCTCCACTACTTTTCTCACCCCAGCACGCTCCAACATATCAAGAAGGGCAACCTTAAATAGGCATTTGTCCTCTGTTGCCTCTGACTCTCTCTGACACAGCATTCCTAGGGATAGGTATCTCAGGGTCCTGTTTAAAATCTTTTTCTCTTTGAGGCTAACAGTTAATTGTGGCCAGACACCATCTCTTTCTGCTTACCCTTGTAGAGACTGATGCTTACCTAGCCAGCCACAGACCATATCATGGTTGTCCTCATCACTTTCCATCCCTTCATACACTTTGAAACACCTTATTTTAGAATAGAATAGAATCAATCAGGTTGGAACAGACCTCCAAGATCATCCAGTCCAACCTAGCACCCAGCCCTATCCAGTCAATTAACCATGGCACCAAGTGCCTCATCCAGTCTTTTCCTGAACACCCCCAGGGATGGTGACTCCACCACCTCCCTGGGCAGCCCATTCCAATGCCAATCACTCTCTCTGTGAAGAAATTCCTCCTAACATCCAGCCTATACTTCCCTTGGCACAACTTGAGGCTGTGTCCCCTTGTCCTGTTGCTGGTTGCCTGGCAGAAGAGACCACCCCCACCTGGCTACAACCTCCCTTCAGGTAGTTGTAGACAGCAATGAGGTCTGCCCTGAGCCTCCTCTTCTCCAGGCTAAACAACCCCAGCTCCCTCAGCCTCTCCTCATAGGGTTTGTGTTCCAGGCCCCTCACCAGCTTTGTTGCCCTTCTCTGGACACGTTCCAGCACCTCAACATCTCTCTTGAGTTGAGGAGCCCAGAACTGGACACAGTACTCAAGGTGTGGCCTGACCAGTGTTGAGTACAGGGGAAGAATAACCTCCCTCGTCCTACTGGCCACACTGTTCCTGATACAGGCCAGGATGCCATTGGCCCTCTTGGCCACCTGGGCACACTGCTGGCTCATCTTCAGCCTACTATCCACCAGTACCCCCAGGTCCCTTTCCTCCTGGCTGCTCTCCAGCCACTCTGTCCCCAGCCTGTAGCGCTGCTTGGGGTTGTTGTGGCCAAAGTGCAGAACCCTGCACTTGGCCTTGTTAAATCTCATCCCATTGGCCTCTGCCCACCCATCCAGCCTGGCCAGGTCCCTCTGCAGGGCTCTCCTACCTTCCAACAGATCCACACCTGCTCCTAGCTTGGTGTCATCTGCAAACTTACTGATGCTGGACTCAATCCCCTCATCCAGATCATCAATAAAGATATTGAACAGGACTGGGCCCAGCACTGATCCCTGAGGAACACCACTAGTGCCAGCTGCCAACTGGATGTGGCACCATTCACCACCACTCTCTGGGCTCGGCCTTCCAGCCAGTTCCTGACCCAGCACAGAGTGAATTTGTCCAAGCCACGAGCTGCCAGCTTAGCCAGGAGCTTGTTGTGGCAGACAGTGTCAAAGGCTTTGCTGAAGTCCAGGTAGACTCCATCCACAGCCTGCCCCACATGCACCAGGCAGGAACCTGATCATAAAAGGAGCTCAGGTTGGTCAGGCAGGACCTGCCCTTCCTAAACCCCTGCTGGCTGGGCCTGATCCCTTGGCCATCCTGTAGGTGCTTTGTGATGGCACTCAAGATGACCTTTTCCATGACCTTGCCTGGCACTGAGGTCAGGCTGACAGCTCTGGAGTTTTCTGGCTCCTCCTTTTTACCCTTCTTGTGGATGGTATCACATTGGCAGCTTCCAGTCTTCAGGGACCTCTCCAGTGAGCCAGGACTGTTGATCAATGATGTAGAGTGGCTTGGCCAGCTCAGCTGCCAACCCTCTCAGAACCCTAGGATGGATCCCATCTGGCCCCATGGACTTATGAGGATCCAAGTGGCTTGATTTTGATCAACATCACTAACTTCCTGGAACATAATTTCTAATTTATTATGACTTGGCACAATTCTCAGAACAGGATGCAACAGGTGCAACTAGAATATACAGACAACAACAGTTTGCAATTCCTGTTTACATTAAGAGCACCAGAGAACAAAAATACCATACAGAACCTTCTCTTTTAGTTAGCAACTTCATGTGGGTTTGGTAGTATCCTCAAATTCTCATGTAACCATTCTGAATTACTCCATCCCTGCTGAAGACAAAATTCTTTCTATCTTACTCTTTTTTGCTTGTCTCCTGTTGATTTAGAATGAGCAGCGCTCCTCTCTCTGTTCCATAAGTAAAAAGAGACCTGCCACTGCCCTCTCTCATCTCTCAGTAAGCCTCCATGCAGCTGTTGGGGAGCAAAAAACCAACACTAAAATCTCTAGAGGCGACACTAAAATCTACCAGAGCAGACACAAATGGCACCACAGAGGGCAGGAATACAGAATGGGAGGTTCGTATTCTCTTCCCACCAACACTAACAAAACCATAGCAGGACAGGAAACACTTTTGTTCCATGGATACAGACCCAGCTGATGCTTCTGCCTCAGAACTACTCACCTGCAACAGAGAGAAGCTGCTGGGCCAAGCCTGCCACAACATGCACAGATCGGAGCCTGGAGTAGTGGCTCCCAGCAGTAGGGGGAAGCCGGACATCAGCCTTGTCATGGGCATCTGTCTTGGACAGCTTTTACCCACAACATGCTTTGCCTGGGTTGGGTTCTCAGCCCCTTTGCTCTGCTGTCCCTAGAGGATACCCTGAGCACTGGTGTGGAAGAAATTAAGATAAGGAAAGCCATCAAAGGTGCAGGAGAGCTTTTCAAATGGCTTCTTGTGGGGCAAACCCACAAGTGTTAAAACACACATTCATTTTCTTCCCTATAGCAGGAGCTTTGCAGCTATTGACAACTCTCTCAGGATGAAGCTTACAGCAGCTGCATTAATTTATACTATTGAGCTATAATGCTTTTAATTTATTTTCTAATTTGCTTCACATCCCCAAATTCCCTAAACTGCTTCCGTCTGTTTAATATGAAGGTTAGCCAAGGCTCCACCAGATAAATCCACCTTAAGGCTATCAGAAACCTTTTGTGAAGCAAAAGCATTCTCCTTCCAAAGAGGCCTTTCTTCTGTTCATCAAAAGACTATTAATAACACAATTATTCCCGTTGAAAGAAAAGGCCATAATTAATAGACTCAAGAGCAAAACATCCATCCTACAAGAAAACAGACTTTTTCCTCCTGGAGGCAGCATTTTAAATCCAGAGTATTCCTTTGGATTTTGAAGCAGCTAAATGTAAAGAATCATGGAAATAATAGAGATCCAAAAAAAAAAAAAGAGTTGCAGATTCCACGAATAGTTCAGCATTGAAAGCAGAAAATAAGAGGCTACACTTCCCATTTCCCAGCAGCCAACTAGAATTACCTTTCACACCACGGCTTGAGCTGAATCATCTGCAAAGGTGTTTTCTATGTTACACCAAGGCTCAGCATTTTGAGCACACAGGTATGTATTTTTAAGGATACAGCTACTTCAGGAGAAGTATTTCCCTTATTTGCAACCTCATTCTGGTAGATGAACAAAATATTAGCAGGCTTTCTGTGCAGGGCTAGAGGGAAAAAGAGCATGGAAAGGAAGGCTGAGACTAATGAAGAGCAGAAAGCTCACACCTGTACCAGTGATAGCCTCTCTAGTCTCAGCTGTGCTTGAGAAGAACACTTCCAGTCTGCTCTTTACTTACAAAACACAGGCTTGCAGAAACTGAAGCCCATTTTGATTTAGAGTCAACCTAATGGGTTAGGAACTGGCTGGAGGGCCGAGCCCAGAGAGTGGTGGTGAATGGTGCCACATCCAGCTGGCGGCTGTCACTAGTGGTGTCCCTCAGGGATCAGTGCTGGGCCCCATCCTCTTTAACATCTTCATAGATGATCTGGATGAGGGCATCGAGTCAGTCATCAGCAAGTTTGCAGATGACACCAAGCTGGGGGCAGATGTGACTGAGTTGGAGGGCAGAAGGGCTCTGCAGCGGGACCTTGACTGCCTGGACAGATGGGCAGAGTCCAAGGGGATAGCATTCAATGGCTCCAAGTGCCAGGGGCTGCACTTTGGCCACAACAACCCCATGCAGAGATACAGGCTGG
>WAAF01011758.1:313265-330281 GCA_013400475.1 Tricholaema leucomelas
TTGCTGTCTGCAACTACCTGAGGGGTGGTTGTGGCCAGGGGGAGGTTGCTCTCTTCTCTCAGGTGGCCAGCGCCAGAACAAGAGGACACAACCTCAGGCTGCGCCAGGGGAAGTTTAGGCTCGAGGTGAGGAGAAAGTTCTTCACTGAGAGAGTCATTGGGCACTGGAATGGGCTGCCCAGGGAGGTGGTGGAGTCGCCGTCCCTGGAGCTGTTCAAGGCAGGATTGGACGTGGCACTTGGTGCCATGGTCTAGCCTTGAGCTCTGTGGTGAAGGGTTGGACTTGATGATCTGTGAGGTCTCTTCCAACCTTGGTGATACTGTGAGACTGTGATACTGTAATTAAATGGGATGCGTGCAGGGAGATAGCCTCACTGACTAGGTGAAGAGCAGGAGCCTGCAGGAGCAGTGAGACAAGCAAAGCAGGAGGGGTGGCACCCCAACCAGCTCTACATCCATTTCAATCCCCTGTTCTTCCATTGGCATGACAGCTGCTCGTCTGTGGCGCTTCTAATCAGCCGCAAACGGCTGGGGGGCTGTCGCCTGTCCATTTGTCACCACTGTCTTCTCCCGACCCCCGCACAGGAATGCCAGCTCTGCTTTTGTGCCACGTTAATCGTGGTGAGGATTTCTGTTGGGTTCTTTTGTTTCATTTTCCCCTCCCCCTTCCCCTCCTCACCTCATGTTCCATTTTAGAATTGCACTGCAGAAAAGATCTGTTCCTTTTTCTCTCTAGTTATGATGGATCATTCTTGTGTCACCCTGTGCAGGGTTTGCCTAGCCCACTTCTCACCATTAGAATCACAGAATCAGGGTTGGAAGGGATCATCCAGTTCCAACCCCCTGCCATGCCCAGGGACACCCTACCCTAGATCAGCCTGGCCACAGCCTCATCCAGCCTGGCCTAAAACACCTCCAGCCATGGGGCCTCAACCACCTCCCTGGGCAACCCATTCCAGGCTCTCACCACTCTCATGCTCAACAACTTCCTCCTCACATCCAGCCTGAACCTCCCCACCTCCAGCTTTGCTCCATTCCCCCCAGTCCTGTCACTCCCTGATATCCTGAAAAGTCCTTCCCCAGCTTTTTTGTAGACCCCCTTCAGATCCTGGAAGGCCACAAGAAGGTCACCTGAGAGCCTCCTCTTCTGCAGACTGAACAGTCCCAACTCTTTCAGTCTGTATTTATTATTACTGTATGTTTATGCCAGGAGCTACTGAAAAAAAGTGAACAGTTGACAAGTTACTGTGATTGAATCTTAACTGTGCTGCTGGAAGAGATGTCTTCAGGGCAGGCAGTGATTCAGCATCTTTCTTTATCAGAATCATAGAACTGTCAGAGCTGGAAGGGACCTCAAGGATCATCCAGTTCCAACTCCCCTGTCATGGCCAGGGACACCTCACACTACATCAAGCTGCTCAGAGACAAATCCAGCCTGACTTTGAAGACCTTCAGGGATGAGGCTTCCACCACCTCCCTAGGCAAGCTGTTTCAGTGTCTCACCACCCTCATGGTGAAGAACTTCATCCTAACATCCAAGCTGAACCTCCCCACTTCTAGTTTTGCTCCATTCCCCCCAGTCCTATCAGTTCCTGACACCCTAAAAAGTCCCTCACCAGCTTTCCTGTAGTCCCCCTTATTATGTTTTTGCTCTTTGCCTGCCCCCACCTACCCTTGGCTGTTGTGTGTGCATCACCCAACACTTACCAAAGTGAAATGCTGCAAAGTCACAAGTGTCACAAGTCACTCCTCAGAGTAAAACACCCAAACCAAGACAAAACACTTCACTTGTGTTGCAAAAATAAAGCTGCTGCCCTTGACAAGAGTGACCTTTAAATGTTCAGTGCACAGAGCAGAAAAAAGACATTTTACCACCACCTGTACAATAAAAGGTTCCTGTTATGCTCTGTAGTACCCAAAACCAGAGCTTTTGGTGGTAAAACTGCTGCATCAGTATTGCCAACTGCACAGGGATGTATGCCCAGGTGTAGACTTACACACAAGCATACTGAAGGGTTCTGTAGCATATTGTCACTTACAATAAATTAGGTAGTTACCCTTTTATTCCTATGCCACAATTTTATCAAGCATGAAACCAAATCACCACGGAGCACTGCATGAATTACTCCAGGATGACAGAAACTAAGAAACTATCTGAGAGGTGAAGAAAGGCCTCAGGACAAGTTCAGCTTTGAGTATATAATTTGTGTAGACTAATTAATTAATATTTATAAAGTGGTTTGCATTAAAAAAAAGGGGGGAGGGGGGGAGAGAAGATATATTTTCAGTATTTTTCTACAGCAAAATGTCAGAGAGTCTGCTCTTGGTTTGGTTGCACCAAAAACGTTTGCTTCACTTGTAAAATCTCATCCCACAAGAGATATCAATAAAATCTGCTTCTTCTATGTAATGAAGTGTTGTTGCAGCCTTTGTGCACGCCCTCTGAAGTGACAGGCTACACAGGCACCCCTCAGGGAAAAATCTGCAGAGCATTAGTATGTTTGGATAGCCAGGCTGAAGGAGAAAGTATCAGTATAAGCCTGTTAGCTTATAAATCTGCTAGTGTTTGCAGTGAGGATAAAACAGTTCCTAAGAGGAGTTCAGAAGGTGTACACTGAGCTCAGAGGACAGTATGTATCGTAGCAAAAGGCAGGTGAGAAACATTTTGCATTAATCCAGCACACAGACCCCCACAGACATCCCTGGCAGCAGCTATTCTGCCATCACCCCAGGGGGGAAAAAAGGCAGAAGCAGCCTATCAGGCTCATCCTGTGCACTCCGTCTCTCACACAGAGACACACATCTGCCATTAACTTCACTAGGCAACCCAGTGTCCAGCTGCTGCAACACCAGTCTGTGGGACCAAGCAGTAGACCAGTTAAGAAGACACGTGGAGGTTGTCCATGCCTTACCTCTGGCAATTCCAGCCTTTGTATTTCCAAGTGCAAACCTTTCAGCCTTCTTCCTACAGCTCCTGGCTACCCCTGTTCTGAGGGATATGACATCCACATTTTTCACACACGAGTACATGCAAGCCAGGCTTTTACACCTCAAGAGCTTTATTTCACAGGTCTTTCCAGAATTCTGGCTATCTTTTATTACAAGTCTATTAAATACTTTATTTGCTACTGGGAAGAAAAGAAAGGGGGGAAAAAACCCCCTCTGTCTGTCCCTGCTAGATTAACTCCTATAGATTTCTCCTTTTGCAGCCCTTCAGTGAATTTATATACATATAAAACAAGAGACTGCTGTTGTTAACCCCCTATAAAAGAATGAGCCTCTTTTCTCTTGGCAAGATGTTCTGGTGTCACTACTTTGCCTACTTTTCAATGAGAGTGCAACCAACTGCATTGAGGTCAGAGCTTAGCTCACCTCAGCTACATCTAAGCCAAGAGTACTTCTTCAACGGGCAAAAACTGGAGAATAGCACCCAAAAGAATGAATAAAAAACCCACAAAACCAAACCCACCAACAATCTTTAATTCTGTTTTCTAATTTTTGGTCATTGGGAGCTACTTCTCTATGGTGATGCTAATTTCTGTTTTCAAAACTGAGACCTCCCCCCTCACCCTGGGCATGAAAATCTCCTCAGAGGGCTCTGGCCTTTTGTTTCCAATTCCTTGTGAAGTCCTCAGGGTTGAAAATGCAGCTGCCACTTAATACATTCAATTTTCCATGCATTAGGGTCAGTAATCCAGTCCCGTGCAGAGCAGGATCTCCCAGTTGGCTCTAAGCTTCCATGACGACAGTGAGCAGGGAGATAAAAATGATGGACACACACAGAGCCCCCATCAGCAGTCCCTCACAAAACCACTACCCAGCCTGCTTTTTCTTCTTCTTTTCTCTTTCAACACACCATCAGCCATTATCTGGCTTGCAATTAGACTCCTATGAGAAGCCATCTGAGAAACCATAATTAAAAATCATCAGAAAAATCATCCACTGCATTTTTTAACCTCTGCTTATAAATCCCCCTTCAGACCTTCCTACCTGCTCTGGCTGCACAGTGCGAGCCAAAGCCGGTGCGCTGAGAGAGAAGCGCTCGCCTCACCACCGCTTTATCTTTGAAGTGGTGATAAGAGGACCTAAAAATGCTAATAATTTGGAAACTCCCCACAGAGCCATAATGAACAGGTTTATAGAAACCTCACTCTTCTGTCGGTGTCTGGGGTGTGTAGGAGGAGTACTCCTCACTAAAAGCAGTCTTCTTCCTCAGCCATGCCACGAGCCTCAACCAACAAGGAAGCAGAAGAGCAAGAGTGGACTGTATCTACATTTACTCTCCTTTTCTGCATGTGAGCATCAAGAGGTTACATACTTAAATTCATGCAGCCCACCTTGAATTGTACAGTTGCCATACTAATGGGAGGGAGAGGAATAAAGCAAGAGCTAAAGCAGCTTCAATTCAGTACAAAGCAGTGGTCCAAACAAGTACAAACGCAAGAGAAAGTGGATCAGACTAACCTGCGGGCAGCATGAGACTCCCTAGCAACCACAAGCAGCAGATGGCTTTTTCATCCTTCTTTCTCTTACAAAGGGTAGCAAAGTTGTTTAGTCATTAAAGCTGCTGGGAAACAGGAAGCTGGACCACTGAACAAGATGTGTAATCTCCAAGAAGGAGCTTACTCTTTATAGATTCTCTGTTGCTACCTCTGTAAACCAGAGATAATGTTATCCGCTCCCCCCACCTTTCTCAAGCATTAAGAGGTTTCTGGACATAAGATATATAGACATAAATATTTTGGAGGAAAAGGGAAGGAGAATGGGTTGGGGAAAGTCTTAATGTTCTCAAGGACAGAGTACACTAATGACCACACTTGGATGGCAACAAAAGTTTGGAAATGGCATAGCATTCTTCACTGAGAGATGTCAAAGCACAGCACAGTGAATTTCTGCCTCTTTATCTTACAAGAAAGAACAAGACACAGAAAAGGCTTAAAGTCATCCAGTAAGTCAACACTAAGGCGAGAGAACCAGACTCTGCTATTAGCTCCAAACCAGTCTAGGAGAAACAGCTTCGTCCAAGAGAACAAACCTGACTGCAGTGTATTTAATTGCCTCCTTAAAATGCCTGCATGCACAAGGCACTACTTCAGAGTGGAGTAGAAGCTGAATTTAATACAGTAAATCAGTTTTAAATTCACATGCCTTTATGTCCCAGAGCGTTTTTAGCTTTTAATATACCTTACCCGCATAGAAAATGAGGTGGCAGAGGGACACAAGACAAATGTGCCTCCTGTCAAAGGGCTTGAAAGCGAAGGGAACAAAACATGGCCAGGAAGTCTAAGCAAACTTGACATTCTTCTACCATTGTGTGATTTAAATAACGGTGCAAACACAGAGACTGTTATGTGAGCAATCCATGTGCCACTCCCTCCCTGCCTCACCCACCAGCGCTGTGTATTCTAGGCACAGTCCATGTGCTACTGGGTACAGACATTGGGCTGATTCCATGTGGGGTCTCTGAACCACAAAGTCTTTAAGCCCTGGAGACTCTGATCCATGAAATCAGTTTTACTTGTATTTAATGGCACATTTCTGTGCTTGGCTTGTACTACTTTGGCTTTACTATTTTTTTGTGCTTAAATATTTCTCCCCAGCCAACTTGTGTTTGTATTTATAGGTTGGGTTAATCATTTTTCCAAGTAAAGGAAGTGGAGAAATGAGTATTAAACATAAAACCCCACACAGTTATGGAAGATTGCTTTCTACAGACACCAGAGCACTGAGAAACTGAAAACAATATTCTTAGTTCCAGTCTTGGGAGCCAGGCCTCACTTCTCTAGTTAGCAGGGAATTCAACAGCCCTTTGTACAGAATGGCATGGATTGGTACTGTCTATGCTCTAGTTTATTTGGGGATGCAGAACAGGGTACAAGAAGAAGAAAATAAGATTTAAAGACTAAAATGTTAAGTGCTGACTATGACAACATTGCCTAACTCCTGCATGTTCCAAAGCACAATGCACTGACAATTTTTGTTGCTAGAGATGCAGCTTTTCAGCAGTGACAACATCAAGGTCTGCGTGGCACTTTAAAATCTCTAGCCCTAAATTCCTGCCTCTTTAGTGCTGGTCACTGACAGGGGCAGATACAGCAAAGATCTATCTAGAAATCATTTGGGTGCATAAGAGAAAATAATTATTCATAAGGAAAAAAAAAAAAACCTCTAGCAAAAACAAAAACAAAAAGAAAACCAACAACAGAACCACCACCAACAACAACCAAAACCAGAACTTGTATAACCTTCTCTTAAATCATTTTAGGTTTATTGTCAGATTATATAGTTATAAATACCTGAGTGAGGAGATGGAGGCATGAGCTGTCTGCTGATTCAGGCTTCTGCACAGCAAAACTGCATTATCTCTACTGCATTAAGGCCTTACACAACTGCCTAAATGGCCTTGGGATTAGGTCCTATGGGAAGTGAAAACAAAAGTAAAATACTCAAGTGCAAAACTAAATCAATAATCCTGAAGCTTTTTATTCCTCTCAGTCACGAGTCAAATGAAAGACAATCAATACAATTATTGTAACTTCTTCCTGAAAAAGCAACAGATAATCTATTCTGCGGAGTTGGGGGAACCCAAAGCTCAGTAGGAAAGATCACTCCTCTTCATCATGAGAGCAGCAAAGGCTGCTCAGTGCTTTTCTGCCCTGTTCTGCCAAGCTCACAGTAAATAGGAACACATTCCAGGTCAGTGTCATTACCATCAATGACTGCTGTCTAAAAGAGACTGCATTTCTCCATAGCCTATAAATGTCCATGCCAAACAAACACAAAGCTCAAAAGACATTTTCTGCAGAGTAGAATTTTCATCAGTAAGTATGCTACAGGACAAGAAACGTTCAACAGTCCAAATTCTTCATGTTCACAACACAGAATCGTAGAATCAACCAGGTTGGAAGAGACCTTCAAGATCATCCAGTGCAACCTAGCACCCAGTCCTGTCCACTCCACCAGACCATGGCACTAAGTGCCTCATCCAGTCTTTGCTTGAACACCTCCAGGGACGACAACTCCACCACCTCCCTGGGCAGCCCATTCCAATGCCAATCACTCTCTCTGACAACAAC
The DNA here is from genome assembly GCA_013400475.1 of Tricholaema leucomelas. NCBI lineage: Eukaryota > Metazoa > Chordata > Aves > Piciformes > Lybiidae > Tricholaema lacrymosa > Tricholaema leucomelas. Next base: position 320,341 of record WAAF01011758.1, read on the forward strand.
TTCCTCCTAACATCCAGCCTAGACCTGCCCCAGAACAACTTGAGGCTGTGTCCCCTTGTTCTGTTGCTGCTTGCCTGGCGGAAGAGACCAATCCCCACCTGCCTACAACCTCCCTTCTGGTAATTGTACACAGCAATGAGGTCTGTCCTGAGCCTCCTCTTCTCCACACTGCACACCCCCAGCTCCCTCAGTCTCACCACCTTCCCAATTTTTTCAGTTCTCACCTACTGCCACCCATGCAGAATTCCCCTCACAGAGACAGCAGCCTCACTAACAAGAACTGAGCATCTGCCATTATTAGACCTTTTTTCCTACAGGTCCTTTATAGAGATTGAACAGTCTAAAAGCAATAAATGGCAGTGAAATGTAAACAACCTTAGCAGAGAAGGAGAAAAAACAACAAAGCACTGAAAAAGGAACCAAAGAGGAAATCTGGGAGTTTTGAGCAGAGTCTCTAAAACTGGTGATAAGCATGTGGCTTTGTAGTAGTCATGCTTCTCTTTTTGGAAGGCAGTTTTCATAGTAGTAGTTTCCAAAGTACAAGAACCACTCACATTTCCCCTACAAAGATCTGTCCTGCTCGTTCTAGCCTAGCCAACCTCCCTGACAGCTCTGCAGTATTTGAGCCGATGAGCCTAAGAGGCTCAGGTGCACACACACACACAGAGGCGCTAACCAGGGAAGCTGCTCCAAGCTGCACCTCCACTGCAATTGGCAAAGAGCCTAAAATCTGAGGACTCAGTTTCTCTTGATGACTGGTTCTTGCAATAACCTGCAAGGAGGGCATAACAGGAGTGTTTCCCACCCACTCAGATACCTCTCTGCCACTGCAAAGCAACAGAACCCCACTGACATACATAGTGAGCATCTTCTCATAGCTACAATGATGCCTTAGTATCTAAAGTTCTATCTATTAAGATGTCTTTGCAGATTTGCACCTTTTGTCTTCTCCACAGGTGACTCAGTTTCAGTCTTTCATCTCTGTACAGTACACACAAGCATTGTGGCAGCAGGAGAACAGTTCTTCCAACAGGCTTCCCCAGCATCTCACATTTCAGTCCTACTGCACTACCTTCCAAACCTCTGTGTGCTGTCAGCATTGCTGCTGTCATTATGGTACCTCTGTGGTTTCCTTTTTTTGGTTCTATTAATAGGCACATTTCCTACAAGCATCTTCCCAAGGACTCCAAGAAGATTGCTCCATCCCAATGGCAGAGGCTCCCATTCAAAGTTTATTTGGCAAATTTAAATCACTGAAGCCAACAAAGAAAATGCAAAGCTTCCTGGCAGAGAAGTTAATTCTGCATTCAGATATGTACTTGCACTCATTGCTCTCAGCATTTTCACAATCATTTACTATTTCCAGTTACTCAGAGTTCTGTGTATCAATACAAAGGAGAAAACATTTATCCAGCAGATATTAGTCTTACAGTGAAACCTGCATGTCTTGCTTTGGTAGAAGGTTCTCTAACCATCAGGTCATTAAAAAGACTGGAACAGAGCTATTTCCCAACACCTCTACTGCCAGTGATAAGGGTATTTTATAATAAAGAATAAATAAATAAGTGGGAGAGAGGAAATAAACAGCACAAGAATTAAGAATACATAAATAAATAAATGGGAGAGGGGAAATAAACAGCACAAGAATTAAGAATACCTAAATAAATAAATGGGAGAGGGGAAATAAACAGCACAAGAATTAAGAATACCTAAATAAATAAATGGGAGAGGGAAAATAAACAGCACAAGAATTAAGAATACCTAAATAAATAAATGGGAGAGGGAAAATAAACAGCACAAGAATTAAGAATATGTAACTAACTGGCTCTGCCCAGCCTGATCTAAGGTAGAGTGTCCCTGCCCATACAGGGGGGTTGGAACTAGATGATCCTTGTGGTCCCTTCCAACTCTGACTGATTCCATGGTTCTAAATAAATGGGAGAGGGGAAATAAACAGCAGAAGAATCAAGTTCTCTAACCTAAGTCCTTTTATGACCCTGAAAGAGTTGCCCACAGTTGCACAGAAAAATCTCTGGAAGAGAAAGGAATTGAATCTCAGTGTCTCAAGTTTCATAGGCACAAGGTAGCCTTCCCTTTCCATGACCAGCACAGCTTCTTTATTTTCAGCAACAAACAACTATTGTGATTGATCCTCTGTGTTAATATACCAAGCCATCACCTCCAAAACCAGCCCAGAGATCTACATTGAAGAGCACCACAATTAGAAACTCATCTGTTCTACTGGACAAGAGTTAAAACACAGCGGTACAAACCCAAATCCAGCACCACCGAGGAAGTGTGCATAACAGCACTCAGGAAGATTTCACTGCCTTCTTGGGATGCAGACATTTTCCATTTGATCACTATTTTCACACCAAGATCAGAAGCCTGTAGTAGCTCTGATGCTTCAGGATGTCATAAGAGACAGTCCTGGCTTTGTCTTCCTCTTTGTGATATTTTAAAAGGCACATTATTAATGATGAACAACGTGTAACTTTGCACATGGAAGCAGATGAAATCCGAAGTCTGTGTCTCTGTGCTTTAATGGACAATTGGCACAGACCTGCACATTCATAGAATCAACCAGGCTGGAAGAGACCTCAAAGATCATCCAGTCCAACCTAGCACCCTCATCCAGTCCAACCTAGCACCCAGCCCTAGCCAGTCAACCAGACCATGGCACTAAGTGCCTCAGCCAGGCTTTGCTTCAACACCTCCAGGGACGGTGACTCCACCACCTCCCTGGGCAGCCCATTCCAATGCCAATCACTCTCTCTGCCAACAACTTCCTCCTAACATCCAGCCTATACTTCCCCTGGCACAACTTGAGGCTGTGTCCCCTTGTTCTATCGCTGGTTGCTTGGGAGAAGAGCCCAACCTCCACCTGGCTACAGCCTCCCTTCTGGTAGTTGTAGTCAGAAATGAGGTCACCCCTGAGCCTCCTCTTCTCCAGGCTAAACAACCCCAGCTCCCTTAGCCTCTCCTCATAGGAGAGTGTTAGTCAGATACAGTGCAGCATCAGCTGCTGATTTTATTCTAGGACTCCTTCCTAAAGGAATTTATCTGGCTAATTAATTATGGGTGTGTGCCTAAAAGGTGTCTATCATAGCCCAACATCTTGACTTCAAGAACCGCACCTCGAAATCTTCTCTTCTCCAATGCCAGAAGGTTTATTTCTGACATACACTAAGAGCTTGAAAAAAAAAAAAGGCCCAAAATCTAATGGCAGCACTTCAGTAACTATAAATAAGAAAAATCAAGCTGCAAGCTCACTAAATATATAGAAAGAATTGGGTGAAATTTTATCTTGCTTCAGAGTCAAATCCCACAGTTTTTCCTTGATGCACTGTTTAATGCACTATATCAATACATGTGAACTTCCTTGAAACACAAGAAGTAGAGGGAACACAAGGAGAATGCAGATATCAATCTCATGCCCACAGATGTTTCCCTTTATTTGAAACCAGAGAGTTATGCTGTCTGCTATCTTGCTTAATTAATGAAAACACATTTGGAGACAGTGAAAAGAGCCACAATGCCCATTTGTACTTTAAAAAAAAATCGATACAATTTCACAATTAAAGCCATTATAATTCTTATCAGACACCAATGTATTGCTGTATGCCATAAAATTGCTCTATTTGTGAAGGTTGCAGCATGAACAGAAGCTTTGGTACCAGTTCTGGACCACTAGTTCAAAAGGGACATAGAACTGCTCAAGAGAGTCCAGCACAGAGCCACAAAGATGCTGGAGGGAATGAAACATGTCTGTTATGAGGAGAGTTTGAGGGAGCTGGGGCTGTGCTGCTTGGAGAGGAGGAGCCTGAGGGATTACCTTATTTGTGTTTATAAAGATGTAAAGGTGAGTGCCAAGAGCATGGATCTAGGCTCTGCTGGGTGATGCCAAGTGACAGGATAAGGGGCAATGGTGGAAACTGAGGCATAGGAAGATCCATGGTGTGATGGTTTGGGTATCCCCCGCCCTCCCACACTTCAGAAATCACCCAGACTAGACTCAGTCGGCTCTAGAAATTTGAATGAAGCTTATATTTACAGCTGGCACAATGCACAAGCAGATAGTTACAGTANATTGTTTTCATTTCTCAGCCTATGATCTAGTTCTTCTCACCAAAACATCCCAGCTAGCTTCAATCTAGCACACATGGAAACATGAGGAGGAATTTTTTTCTCTGTGAGGGTGACAGCACACTGGAACAGGCTGCCCAGGGGGGTTGTGGAGTCTCCCTCTCTGGAGATATTCAAAACCTGCTGGATGTGTTCCTGTGTGATCTGTTATAGGTGATTCTGCTCTGGCAGGGGGACTGGACTGGACGAGCTTCCAAGGTCCCTCCCAGCCCCTGACATTCTGTGATAAAGTCCTCCCATGTTTTTTTTGAAACATAAGAATTCAGCCAAAATGGCAGAAGGAAACAGCACTCCCTTCAAGTCAGAGCTGAAACAGATAAATACACAAAAGGTAATAAAAAGATATAAAAGATAATACACAAAAGTTTGTGCAAGATAAAAATGGATTTGCCAATATAGCACTGATGAAATTTGCCTGTATTAATACAACTGAAAACCTTTAAATCACTGTGAATGGGCTGCACTAACACAGCCCAGGCTGACTAACCAGCACTTCTGTGCCCAGCATCATCTGAAAGACAGCAAACTGGAGAGTTCTCACAGAGGGCAACAAACATAATCTGAGCTGGAGGGACGTGCATACAATGAAGTGACAAAGCAAGCTGAAGCTACGAGGGTTGAGCTGAAGGAAAGAGGAAAACATGAACATAGTTGATGATTAACGATGTGAAAAGCAAAAAGCAAAGAAAGGAAGGTTGAGTATGCACCTAACATTGAATGGAAAAGGAGAAACTGTTTGAATAGCTAGCAAATGGATAATGATCTTCCTACAAAACTGACAGATGTGACTTCTTAGAGACTTGGAAGCATTGTTCTGTGCTGAAGAGCTGCAAAATAAAATGACACCTTCTTTTCCATGGCATCTGCTCCTTACAGAGATCTATCGGAACACAACATTGCAGTTTTCATTCCTCATAGAATTTCATAGAATCAACCAGGTTGGAAGAGACCTTCAAGCTCATCCAGTCCAACCTAGCACCCAGCCCTGTCCAGTCAGCCAGACCATGGCACTAAGTGCCTCAGCCAGGCTTTTCTGGAACACTTCCAGGGACGGTGACTCCACCACCTCCCTGGGCAGCCCATTCCAATGCCAATCACTCTCTCTGACAACAACTTCCTCCTGACATCCAGCCTAGACTTCTCCCAGCACAACATGAGACTATATCTCCTTGTTCTACTGCTGGTTGTCTGGGAGAAGAGACCAACTCCACCTGGCTACAACCTCCCTTCAGGTAGTTGTAGACAGCAATGAGGTCTGCCCTGAGCCTTCTCTTCTCCAGGCTAAACAACCCCCAGCTCCCTCAGCCTCTCATAGGGTTTGTGTTCCAGGCCCCTCACCAGCTTTGTCGCCCTTCTCTGGACATGTTCCAGCTCCTCCACGTCTCTCTTGAATTGAGGGGCCCAGAACTGGACAGAGGACTCAAGGTGTGGCCTGACCAGTATTGAGTACAGTGGAAGAATAACCTTCCTCATCCTTCTAGCCACACTATTCCTGATCCAAGCCAGGATGCCATTGGCTCACCTGGCCACCTGGGCACACTGCTGGTCCTTTGTTCTCTCTGCACAGCCCTATTGCCTTCACTGGCTGAGATCACTGAAGGCATCATCTGGAAAAAAAAGTGGACTTTGTTTTTTGTCTGATGACAGCCAATGAATCTTCCACTTGAAGAAGCTTCTCTCTCCCTGGAGACAGACTTAAATGCACACACACAGAAAAAGGGAAAACAGAACATTCCCCACATTTCAAATTGAGTTTGAGAGTCTGGCAACAAAATAAACAGAAATTTTCACTGCTGACTTTGATGCTTGAAATATCAAGAACCTGTAAGTGTAGAATCTCAAGACACACTGGCAAAGGTGGTATTTGACAGAGGAATTCAGGACTAAGCAGAAGTAACACACAACATCAGAGCAAACCTTCACAAGAAATCAGTGCTCTGACAATATCCTCAACAGTATGAAAGCAACTGCAACAAGGAGCCTGTGATAAACCAAGAAAAGGTCCATGCTTTGAAAGAAATTAAGAGGGAGAAGACATTGGTGATGATGTTGACACACAGGCAAATCTAGTCTCAATGCCACCAACAGCACACTAAAGTGCACACTGTTAAGTTAATACCGAGTCAGAGCTTTCCCCAAGATTCTGCTGATGTTAGAGGGGAATATGAGAGTTCTCTACATAGGTACAAAGTAATCCTGGAGGTCTCTTCCAACCTGGTTGATTCTATGATTCTAAGTAACTATTTGGGTTTGCAATCCAAGCTGAGGGATGATCACCTCTATGCATTTTCTCTTTTTATTCTTGCTGCTTGCCATTATCACTACTGATTATTTAGTCCCCAAAGAGGAAGCATGTAGAGAATAGAATGAAAAGAAATGAATGGGCAGACAATTACACTCCATCAGATGTACTTGAAATCAATCATGATGCAGTTTACCCAGGCTGTTTCCCTGAGCTTGCTGTCTCTATGAACTCTTCAAGGCAACTCAGTAATGATCTGACTTTCTGCACATTGATTTTTAACACTGTTGTCATTTCAGCCAATAGAACTCAGGTAAAGACTAAGTGAAAAGGTTTCCTTTTATTGGGGAGCTAAGAGCATGCAGGAATTCCTCAGAATAATGCAAAATGGGGAAAAAAAAACAAAAACAAAATGGTGTTTGCTCACAACAGAACCCTGGGGCATTGCAATGCAAAAATCAGTGAAGGGGAAGATTATCAGTGAAAAGGAAAAGGGACTATTGCTGGGTTTATTAATGAGGCTTTCAAGTGTTGCAATTTTTGCTTGGATTAATTTTAGCTGTTTTTTTTTAGTTCGTGGGGGGTTGTGTTGGTTGGTTTGGGGTTTTATTTGCTTTTGTTTGTTGTGTTTTGGTTTGGTTGGGGGTTTTTTTGGGGGGGTGTTGTATATACAAAGCATTCTCCAGGCAGGCAGCAATTAGAAATGTCACTACGAAGATGATGAAGTGGCTGGAGCACTGCCTGATGAGAAGAGGCTAAAGGACCTGGGGCTTTTTGGTCTGTTAGAATAGAATCAACCACGATGGAGGAGACCTCCAAGATCATCCAGTCCAACATAGCACCCAGCCCTGTCCAGTCAACTAGACCATGGCACTAAGTGTCTCATCCAGGCTTTGCTTTAACACCTCCAAGGATGGTGACTCCACCACCTCCCTGGGCAGCCCATTCCAATAGCAAAAGAAGAGAAGACTTGGAGGTGATCTAATCAATGTTTATAACACCCTTTGGTGTTGGGGTTTGAGCAGAACTGAAGTGAAAAGAACAGGCAGAGTAAGTGAACAGACTTAGATCATTTTGATAAAGAGCCACAGCTGCAGAGGGGTGGCCTTGGGAGGCTAGCAGAGAAGCTGCTATCTGTAGCTGAGCTGTGCTAGGAGGGCAGGCTGGTCAGCCCTGGGAACAAGCAATGTTGTGGCTAAGTTGCTGCAAAGGAGGATTGACCTTTATGCATCACATCGGTGTAAGCCCGGTGTCTCTCCCTCTCCCGTGCAGCATAGAAGAGAGGCAAACTCAACAGAGGGGATAGGCTCTGCTCAGCTGCACCTCATGATGGGACAAGGGGCAATGGGTATAAACTGCAGCACAGGAAGTTCCACCTCAACAAGAGGAAGAACTTCTCGACTGTAAGGGTCACAGAGCACTGGAACAGGCTCTTGAGAGAGGTTGTGGAGTCTCCATCTCCGGAGACTTTCCAGTCCTGTCTGGATGTGTTCTTGTGCGACCTGCACCAGACTGTATGGTCCTGCTCTGACAGGGGAGCTGAACTCCATGATCTGTGGAGGACCCTTCCAGCCCCTAACATCCTGTGATCAAACAGGCTGTTTTCATATCTGTTCACCAGCTGCATAAAGTTCACCTGCTGGCTTCCAACAGGAGCCTATAGAACGGCTCATAGAATTATAGAATCAACCAGGTTGGAAGAGACCTCCAAGCTCATCCAGTCCAACCTAGCACCCAGCCCTAGCCAGTCAACCAGACCATGGCACTAAGCGCCCCAGCCAGGCTTTTCTTGAACACCTCCAGGGACAGTGACTCCACCACCTCAGTTTATGGCTCATCTGTCCATTAAAATCTGGTGGGATTAGGGAAGCTTTAGTAAATACAAAATAAGAGGGAAAAATTAGTGGGTTTTTTTTTTCCATGAAATTAAAACTTTTTGTAAAAACTACTAATGTGCATTTGATATTCCTGAGCCCTTGGGACAAGGGAATCACACAGGGGTGGGAAAAAATGCTACGGTTGACTGTGGTGGTTTGGGTGTGCCCTGCCCTCCCACACTTCAGAAATCACCCAGANTTCAGCCAGCAGCCTCAGCTCCCCAGCAGGCAAAGAGCTGAGAGCACAGCCCAGAGCCAAGTGCCCAAGCAAAGTGCAGAGCAAAAGTGACTTTATCTAATGTTTTGCTTTTCCTTTCTACACATCTCAGCAAGGCTGTGAGCGAAGTAGACCTCACCATTATTTTCATTTCTCAGCCTATGATCTAATTCTTCTCACCAAAACATTCCAGCTAGGCTCAAACTAGCACATTGACCCACCTTTTGCTGTTTATAGAAAAGTGATTTGTTGTGGTTTTGACTCAGCTAGTGGACAAAAAGTAACTTCCAAATGTCCAAGCACAAACACTCCTAGGCAAACAATGTTTTAAAGCATTTTCCAGCTCAGTAACATAAGCTACAGACTTAACACCACAAAGAAATATTATTTTCAAACCACCTTTTTGTTCATCATAGAATCAATCATAGGATGAACCAGGCTGGAAGAGACCTCCAAGATTATCCAGTCCAACCTATCACCCAGCCCTTTGCATCACCAAAGGCAATCAATTCAAGAGAGGAAGATGTTTTCTGAGTTTGAGGATCTACTAATTGCAAAGCAGGTTCTGTATCTAGAATTCTAGTCAAATTTCAAGATGAGGTCTTCACTTTCAAGTGTTCTAAGTCAGATCTTTACTTCCAAGTGTTCAAAACTGCACATTTCACTGAAAAATGTTATTGCACTCAGCAGTAATATAATTATTAATAGAGAACACTCCTTATATTGGTAGTGCATGAGACTGACTTTATATTTGAAAGGTCAAATACCAGAACAACTCACATACATAATCTAAACCTAAACAACTGGCTTTATTTTGAGTGTCTAAATAAAGTTAGGTTTGTTATCACACAGCATCACTACCATCTAGGCACTTTGAGGTATTATACAGTGACTCCTTTCCCATCCTAGTTCCTTTGTCTGTAAAACAGGGATAACACTTACCTTCCCCACTCAGCGGATGTGTGGATTAGCTACAGAGGCTGAAAACCCTTTGAAGATGAGTAATGCTCATCACTATTATCCAATGGCAACATTCCAATTGCAGGCTCTCTGTCCTTCTGCCTTGAGAAGCTGTCAAACACAATATACCGCTCCATGCGTCACAAAGATTAAAGATGTCTTCTGTGACAGCTTTAAGATGGACAGGATATTATCTTAACAAGGTTACATGCAAATATAATTACTTGTTTGCTAATTCATTTCATCTAACCTGCAAATGCTGTCAGTCTGCTTTCTGCAAAGAAGCACCCAAGAGTTCTGCCGTTAAGGGAACATTTTTTTTCTTTAGAGGGTGTGTGGAACAATCTCTGCTTCCTTACTGTCTCCACTGTCAGACCTACGTATTTCACACCGGTCTTATAAAGGCAAGGTGATACATTTCTTGGATTCTTGCAAACTACATTTTGTCCTCAGCACACTGTCCAGCTGCCACACATTCAGGCTGGGGACAGAGTGGCTG
>WAAF01011758.1:330397-343271 GCA_013400475.1 Tricholaema leucomelas
CCAGACAACCAGCAACAGAACAAGGGGACACAGTCTGAAGTTGTGCCGGGGGAAGTCTAGGCTGGATGTTAGGAGGAAGTTGTTGCCAGAGAGAGTGATTGGCATTGGAATGGGCTGCCCAGGGAGGTGGTGGAGTCACCGTCCCTGGAGGTGTTCAGGAAAAGCCTGGATGAGGCACTTAGTGCCATGGTCTAGTTGACTGGATAGGGCTGGGTGCTAGGTTGGACTAGATGAGCTTGGAGGTCTCTTCCAACCTGGCTGATTCTCTTCTAATTCTATTCTAATTATATTTTGATTTTACGGAAGGAATATCTAAAGCGGAGAAGCCAGAGAGTACATTTTAGGCACCCATAGGAACTGCAGGCTAAGAAAAGGTTGTTCACAAGGTCTCTGCCTGAATAGGTATGCACCTACATGTTCTTCAAAAACCTTCTTTTCTTGAAGTCAGAGAAAGAAAACAAAAGCTAGAACCATCTAAACAGGAACTTGAATGTATTGATATTGATATCAGCAAGATGCATCTTAGAATCATAGAATCATTGAATAGTTTAGGTTGGAAGGGACTTCAAGGATCATCCAGCTCCAACCCCCTGCCATAGGCAGGGACACCTCCCGCTAGAGAAGGCTGCTCAAGGCCTCATCCATCCTGGCTTTAAACACCTCCAGTGAGGAAGCATCCACAACCTCCCTGGGCAACCTGTTCTACTGTCTTACCACCCTCACTGTAAAGAACTTCTCCATCTGTCCCAGCTGATCCATTCAGAACAAGAGGACACAGTCTCTAAGTGCACCAGGGCAGGTTTAGACTGGAGGTTAGGAAGAAGTTCTTCACAGAAAGAGTGATCATCCATTGGAAGGGGCTGCCTGTGAAGGTGGTGGAATCACCATCCCTGGAGGTGTTTTAAGAGGCGGCTGGATGAAGCACTTAGTGCCATGGTTTAGTTAATTAGAAAGGTCAGGTGTTAGGTTGGACTCAATGATCCTAGAGGTCTTTTCCAACCTGGTTAACTCTGTGATTAAACTGACTTCCAGAGGAACAATTATTACTTAATGACAGCAAAAGAAGGTGTTCTCTCCAGAGAAGTATGCATAGACCCAAAGAGCCCTTCAGTTTAAAGGTGCTCCTCTCAGGCAGGCAGGTTTTCTGTCCTGACAAGTATGCATTTGGTGTCTTGTTTCTGTATAACCCTGGCAAAGCCATTGTACCCCAATCCTTAGCTTCATGCAGCTAACATCACTTTTGGCCTTGCCACTTCAGCCGTTCCCTTGCTACCAGCAGCTGCTGCTCTGCTGGACGCACCCAACACAGGGAAGATACCGGCAGCCACAGTGTCACCGCACAGCTAAGTGCCCTGCACTGCTAAATGACAGACAGTGAAGCTCAATTTGACAGAGTAACGAAGGAGTCAAGTAAATGAGACGAGCTCACAAGACAGCTGAACTGAGTAAAGAGAACACAGAGTTTTTTCTTCACTTCTCCTCAAAATGTTGGTATGAGCCCAAGTGAAGTTGTAGGCCCAAGGTGACAATGTTCAGCTAACCTGCTGCAAGTTTAGCAATCTTTTCAGAGCAGCTGAGGCAACATCCTGGAAACAGCACCTCTAAGAGCCACTCTCCACACTATTTGAAAAGTCTTGGCAGTCAGGTGAAATCCATGGAGACTGGAAGAAGGGAAACATTGCACTCATCTATAAAAAGGGTAAAAAAGAGGAGCTTGGAAACTACTGACCTGTCAGCCCCACCTCTGTGTCTGGGAAGATCATGGAACAGACGCTCCTGAAAGCTATACTGGAACACATGGAGCATAGGGAGGTGATCTGAGACAGCCAGCAAGACTCACCAAAGGCAAGTCCTGCCTGACCAACCTAGTGGCCTTCTACAATGGTGCAATGGTTTGAAATTAGAGAAGTGCAGATTTAGATTGGATGTTAGGAATCATGAGAGTGGTGAAACACTGGAGCAGGATGCCCAGAGAGGCAGTTGAGACCCCATCCCTGGAGATACTCAAAATCAGGTCTGACAAGGCTCTAGGCAACCTGGTCTAGTGAAGGATGTCACTGCTGACTGCAGAGAGCTTAGACTAGGTGACCTTTGGAGGTCCACTGCAACCCAAACCATTCCGTGAGTCTATGATTCTAAGTTGAATTTTGAATGTTAAATTCCATGAGTATTTTAGATACCAGTTGGATTCCTTATAGCAATCCAGCTTTACTAAAGACTTCCCAAAGATATTAAAGCTTTGAAAAAGCAGGTGACAGTACCTCTGGCTTGTGACCTCGATACTTATCTTTGCAGAACTGGAGTTACAAAAAGCCCTGTGAAAGGTGCTGGTCTTCTCATCAGTTTAAGCAATAAACATTGGACTTTTAAGGCTCACTTAGCCACGAAACTACAACCACGCTCTTTTAAGTGGCTCTGCAGGTCAATCCTACACTAAGTGCACATTCAGTAAAGATCCTTGTTTGCTGCAATGAGACACAAACTCACAGGAGCCTGTTGTCCTTGGAAAACTGGCAAATGGTGCTGCATTTTTACCTCTTTTGGAGACTCCTGCTACACTTCTGAGCAAATCAATTCCACAGAAACCTTCTTCCCATTGATAAGGACAACTTGCTACAGCAAAGAGGCTTGGGGTCTTAGGGAGAAAAGCTTACTTAAGAGTCATCTTTCTGTGTTAATAATTGTTAGCTTTTAAAACTCCCCTTTAAAAATCAAGTTTCATTCTTATTCATGACTTTAAAGAGACACAAAGTATTAGGGATGAAGGTAAGTGCTCACTAGAATTCCAGTTTCCAAACCTGTTTCTTGCAGAGAACAGAGATGCACTTAACTTTGATGTACAGACCTATAGATAATTTGTTATCATCTCAGGACAGCAAAGGAAGAGGCTGAGAAATGACTGATAGATAACACTTCAGAGAAACAAAGCGATGTCTGAGCAACTTATCATTGTCTGGTTGGTTACTCTGCAAGAGACTGACATTTTCAATTCCCATGTGCACCTGAAGCTAACTTCAAGCCAAACAGGCCCACTACACACACTGCACTGGCAGCTAGAAACACTTCTTTTCTTGAGGCTAGAACACACATTCCTTCATCTTAAATTCTTCAAGGGTGAGGCAGCTCTGCTTCAGCCAAAAGAGAGACCACTGGGATGGCAGCAGCAGCAGCCCTGGGGCTACAGCTCAAGCAGTATGGCCAAACAGAGCAGAATTCCTCTGCCTGCATCCTTTACAGGATGGAGATCTAATTTTGCAGCCATCCATCTTGATCTGATTGATGAAGGTGCAGTCCTCTACAACTGCAAGCCTCAACAGGCAATACTGCATTCTGATTTAAGTAACCTCCAACTCTGGCTGTCTCAGTGGTTCCATCTCTGTCTTACAGACAGCAAAACAGTACAACTGCAAGCGCTGTGTCAGGCAGAATGCGTCTGGCAGAAGACCAAATACAACAAGGCCATATCTATATGGGCTTATTTCTACCATGATATTTTCATTTCCTTAACGGCTTAAATAGCTTCACCTCAGATAAATATGCAGGGTAGGCTCCCTGTTTGCCTAAACAATAGGTTTCTTTATTGGCATGCACACATCCAAGGTAATCTTTGCAAATGTCTACAATAAAAAAAAGGCAACTAAGGCAGCACAAAGTAATCTGAAATCTCTGCCGTTCCCCTGAAGTACAGTGCCTCATTTTCTTCAAACATCTGCTCTACCTGCCTTAAACTAATCCTCATTCCCCATCTCATCTGAAAGCAAACTTCCCTGGTATGCAAAGCTCTGCTAGACCAAAGCAATAGATGTAGCAGATTTTCATTGCTAGTCCAGCTGCCATCATTAAGATCCATTTGCTCGGACAGAGCAGCTCTCTTGATTTAAGACCTCTGCTCCAGCTCAGCCCTGATCAGAGAAGCCTCAGAAAACTGATGGTACATTAAAGTTCACTGTAATGAAGCCATACCACACTTCAGAAGTCTATTGTCACAGTATAATGGCCACTGCTGCTACACCTTAGGACCCCAGGGCTGGATGACTCTATTGATTTTCAGATGTAGCAGCTGTGGATCACTTACGAGATGCAAGCAGTGAAGAAAGCAGCTCCCCATCACTAGCAGAACATTTTTTTTTTCAGGTCACACAGATGCTGTATTAACCCAAATACAGTTTGAGATGTTGATGCTGAGCTATGACACTCTTTCTATAGGTTGGGTCCAAGCTGTTTTCAAATCCACCTTTCTTCCTCTGAGTGCTATAACTGTTAAGGGAAGCCTCTTACTTCTAATCAGTAATACCAACTGTAGGACATTTTCATTCAAGCAAATCTGTCAGTGGCCTATAGTCCCCATATAGATCTGATACTACCCCATCTGTCTACATTTAGCAGGAGGTATATGACTACAAAGACATACATGGAAAACACGAGTCAACACAAACATGTCCCATAGAATCAGAATAGTCAGGGTTAGAAGGGACCTCAAGGATCATCTAGCTCAAATCCTTCTGCCACGGGCAGGGACACCTCACACTAGATCAGACTACTCAGAGTCACACCAGCCCGGCCTTAAAAACTTACTGGGATGAGGCTTTCACCACCTCCCTGGGCAACCTGTTCCTGTGTCTCACCACCTTCATGGGGAAGAACTTCTTCCTAACTTCCAATCTGAATCTACCCACTTGTAGTTTTTCTCTATTCCCCCCGCCAAGGTCTGTCACTACCTGACACCCTAAAAAGTCCCTCCCCAGCTTTCCTGTAGCCTACTTCAGATACTGGAAGGCCACAATAAAGTCTTCTTAGAGGTTTCTTCTATCCAAACTAAACAACCCCAATTCTCTTAGTCTCTCTCCATAAGAGCAGTGTTCCAACCCTCTGATCACCCTCATGTTGCTGGTTGCCTGGAGAAGAGGAGGCTCAGGGCAGACCTCATTGCTGTCTACAACTACCTGAAGGGCGGTTGTAGCCAGGTGGGGGTTGCTCTCTTCTCCCAAGCAACCAGCAACAGGACAAGGGGATACAGCCTTAAGTTGTGCCAAGGGAGGTCTAGGCTGGATGTTAGGAGGAAGTTCTTCACAGAGAGAGTGATTGGCATTGGAATGGGCTGCCCAGGGAGGTGGTGGAGTCACCGTCCCTGGGGGTGTTCAGGAAAAGCCTGGCTGGGGCACTTAGTGCCATGGTCTGGTTGACTGGATAGGGCTGGGTGCTAGGTTGGACTGGATGAACTTGGAGGTCTCTTCCAACCTGATTGATTCTATTCTATTCTAATTCTAATTCTATTCATGGCCCTTCTCTGTATGCATCTAGCATGGTCATATCCTTCCTGGACAGAGTACTCAAGATGGGGTCTCAGCAGTACATTTTTAATTTCAAAAACATTTTAAAGTCTTATCTTAAAATTTACAAAGCCTTCATTCAAGCTTCCTCAACAACCCACTCTCTTCTGTGATCTTGCACCATAGCTCTGCTCTCAAGGAACAATGCAGCTCTGAGAGAAGCAGCAAGGATTGTGTACTTTCAGTGGCTGGATGCCAAATATCAAAGTCCTTGTCAAAACAAATTGGCCAAAGTTTGCTGTTTAACTCCAAACACAAACTACATTTTAGGGAAACCTTTTTTTTTTCTGTGTGAAGCATCAATACAAATCACCACTACAAGCACACACCAAACAACAAAAAGGTAATGCTTCATTCATATAATTGTGAATGTAAAGGAATCATTATCTTGATGGAAATACCTACTAATACTCTTACTTTAAAAATACAGCTTAATAAACATTTTGGGTCTCATACTTTGTTGGAAACCAACTTGGATTTCTAAATCTCTACCTTTGAAAGCACACAGCGTTTGATGTCAGGAAATCCAGGTTTTGCTGCCTTTGAAAATGAAATTGTATTAGGAGGGGTAATGGTTTTAAACTGGCAGAGGGGAGATTTAGACTGGATATTAGGAGGAAGACCTTTACAGTGAGGGTGGTGAGACACTGGCACAGGTTGCCCAGGGAGGTTGTGGATGCTTCCTCCCTGGAGGTGTTTAAGGCCAGGCTGGATGAGGCCTTGAGCAGCCTGCTCTAGTGGGAGGTGTCCCTGCCTATGGCAGGGGGTTGGAGCTGGGTGATCCTTGAGGTCCCTTCCAACCTAAACCATTCTATGATTCTATGTATGTAAGAATGTAAGTTTAAAAACAAAAACAGCAGCAAACAAACAGACACACATAAAAAAAACAACTTCCCCCCCAAAAAAAATCAAAAAAACAAATAAAGTTGAAAAAAATCTGGTCTCCTCTCCCAGGCAACCAGCAAGGGGACAGAGTCTTAATTTGTGTCAGGGGAGATCTAGGCTGGATGTTAGGAGGAAGTTGTTGTCAGAGAGAGTGATTGGCATTGGAAAGGGCTGCCCAGGGAGGTGGTGGAGTCACTGTCTCTGGAGGTGTTCAAGCAAAGCCTGGATGAGGCACTTAGTGCCATGGTCTGGTTGATTGGATAGGGCTGGGTGCTAGGTTGGACTGGATGAGCTTGGAGGTCTCTTCCAACCTGGTTGATTCTATGATTCCATATACGCCCAAAGGAAGAGTTGCATGGTGTCTACAGGTCTTCATGCTGGCATGTGTGTATTTATTTCTACTGCCTTTGATCAAAAAGCATCAGAAATCCATGCACTTGTGAATCTGAAACAGAAATCACAACCTGAGACTGCAAGTTCTCTTCCACACAAAGCTGTACTTCCAGAGAAGGTCCTGCCACACCGAAACTATGGCCATGGAAGACTATTCAACATGGGAGAAGACTATGGGCTCAAATTCCATGGGATCACTTGGGAAAGGCAAAGGCAAACAGTAGCATCCACTATAGCACAGGAGGCATATGGTTTAGGTATGCTTCCCTAGGTACCTTGGATCATCTCCTTACAGCAGAGTAAAGAAATATGAACCAGGAAAGCTGTAACGGACTGGTATCACTTCTGGCCACTTAGTAGCTTTATGTTCTCACCCTTTCCCCCGTGGACTGGAAAGTAAACATGCACAGGAGCAAGCTCCTTGTAAACAGCAACAAGAAAAGCTCCCCTAACAGCTGCTTTATCTGAAATAATATTGCAAGCTGAAGCCCTAACTAATCCAACTGCTGTAATGAAAAGGCTGATGCCATCATTTTTCTAATCACTTCAACAAGCTACATATACACCCAGTTGGTATTCCATACTGTACGCTCCCTTTGCTTGCAGCAAACTGATCATCCTAATGAGTTAGGTTCCAACAATGTAACTATCTTACATTTAGGAAGCCACAGCCTGGCCTTGTGGCTGAGTAGTTGCCTATCAGACAATTAGTAGAGACAGCCAGAAAAAGAAATTAAAAGGAAAAAAAATCATTACATCAATAGCTACAATAAATGTCTACGAGTTGGACAAAACACTGCCAGGGTTTTCTTAAAGGCTAAGCTTAACTTAGGTGTGCCCTTCCAATATCTGAGGGGAGCCTGCAAAAAAGCTGGGGAGGGACTTTTTAGGCTCTCAGGAGTGACAGGACTAGGGAGAATGGAGCAAAGCTGGAGATGGGGAGATTCAGACTGGAGGTGAGGAGGAACTTGTTCAGCATGAGAGTGGTGAAAGCCTGGAATGGGTTGCCCAGGGAGGTGGTTGAGGCCTCATGCTTGGAGACGTTTAAGGCCAATCTGGATGAGGCTGTGGCCAGGCTGCTCTAGGGTAGGGTGTCCCTGCCCATGGCAGGAGGGTTGGAACTAGATAATCCTTGTGGTCCCTTCCAACACTGACTGATTCTACAACTCTCTCCCCCCTCCCCACCGAAAAGACTTTCATTTTGGGCAGCTACGTGGTCTCTCCACTTAGAAGCACAATTTCTCTTCTCTCCATCCAAGGCAAAAGCTGCATTTCCAACCACAACCCTCAGATACACCAGCCCTGCCAGCAAAGCCAGCAGCAGCATTACAGCAATTGCATTGTTCTGTCCCTGGGAGAGGCAGAGTTATTTTCAATTAGCAGGCACCTCTCAAAGTCCTGAATGTTATTAAAACAAACAATAACTCTTTTAAATATCACTTCATCTTTGGCTGTATGCTTTCACATTTGGCTGAAGAAGACTGAGAGAAGATCTGATCCATGTCTATAAATATCTGAGGGGAGGGTGTCAAGTGGCTGGGGCCATGCAGAGGGACCTGGCCAGGCTGGATGGGTGGGCAGAGGCCAATGGGATGAGACTGAACAAGGCCAAGTGCAGGGTTCTGCACTTTGGCCAAAACAACCCCAAGCAATGCTACAGGCTGGGGACAGAGTGGATGAGAGCAGCCAGGAGGAAAGGGACCTGGGGGTACTGGTGGATAGTAGGCTGAAGATGAGCCAGCAGTGTGCCCAGGTGGCCAAGAGGGCCAATGGCATCCTGGCCTGGATANTGGATGTTAGGAGGAAGTTGTTGGCAGAGAGAGTGATTGGCATTGGAATGGGCTGCCCAGGGAGGTGGTGGAGTCACCATCCCTGGAGGTGTTCAGGAAAAGCCTGGATGAGGCACTTAGTGCCATGGTCTGGTTGACTGGATAGGGCTGGGTGTTAGGTTGGACTGGATGAGCTTGGAGGTCTCATCCAACCTGATTGATTCCATTCTATTCTTCTCATTGGTAAGGCAAGGAGCAACAGCTACAAAGTGGAACATTGAAGGTTTCACCTCAATATGAGGAGAAACTTCTTTACAGTGAGATTGACAAAGCTCTGGAACAGGCCACCTGTGGAGACTCCTTCTCTGGAGACTTTCAAAACCCATATGGATGCATTCCTGTCTGAACTACCCTGGGTCATCCTGCCTTGGCAGGGGGGTTGGACTAGATGATCTCTGGAGGTCCCCTTCCAACCTCTGAGGTTCTGTGATTCTGTGACACCAGACCCCAAATGCCACAAACCACAGACCTGAAACGGTGTGGGAAGCAGCTGCACGCTTGCCACAAGTGTAGCCAGCACTCCCAGCTTGAGAACAAGCAATATGAGATGTCCCAAAGAGTTATTATGGTGGAGACTGAGCATTTATTCTTTCAAAATGTTACTACATTTATCTGAGGCTGTTAGCAAAATGCACAAGATATGAATGTATTAGAGAACAAGCACACTTAGTGCAACCAGCAGGTGAAACAAGCAAGTTTATATTCTACTCTTCTTTTTACTCTACTATTGTCTATTCCTCCCAAACACTAAGCTATTATGTGAAGTTGCCATTGCAGGTGTGCAGCACAGGACTCTGCATTATGGAGGCATTATGGAATTATATGAATCAAAGAATTCAATTGAAATAATCAAAAACTGCTTTCTAGAATTGAGGCCAAACACAAGCAGAGCTTGGCTTTCCTTCAGGGTGTGCTAGCAACAATATCCCAACCTTGTTAACATACTGCAAGGTTCTGTAGAGGCACAAGATCAGAAGATAAATCAGCTCCTCTTTTTCTGCAGTACACAAATCATGTACTAGTTCAATACATACCAAAGCCTTCATAGACATCTTGAAGTTTTCTTCCCTGCAGTACACCAGGCTGCCTAGTAAATTAAAAGTGCCTTCCAGGAATGGACCAATTTCCCAGTGAGGCTTAGAGAGTTCAGGTGCATCACAAAGCATCTTTTCAACAACTTAAGCAAAGCTAGAGAGAACCGTCACCACTCAGCAAAAGAAATACAACTGTTTGGTGAAGTTCATACAGAATTTGATTCATGTATTTGAAATATTCCTTTAGTCCCTTAAATGACCCAGACCTGGGGCTCTGGGTCGACGAAAAGCTCAACATGAGCCGGCAGTGTGTACATGCAGCCCAGACAGCAACCCTGTGCTGGGCTGCAGCAAGAGCAGTGTGGGCAGCAGGGCAAGGGAGGNGGGGAATGGGTTTAAGCTGGCAGAGGGGAGATTCAGACTGGATATTAGGAGGAAGACCTTTACAGTGAGGGTGGTGAGACACTGGCACAGGTTGCCCAGGGAGGTTGTGGCTGCTTCCTCCCTGGAGGCGTTTAAGGCCAGGCTGGATGAGGCCTTGAGCAGCCTGCTCTAGTGGGAGGTGTCCCTGCCTATGGCAGGGGGTTGGAGCTGGACGATCCTTGAGGTCCCTTCCAACCTAAACCATTCTATGATTCTATGACTTGTTCAAACAATTAACATTCTCTATCAATTCAACTCGTTGTCATTTTGCATATCAACACAGCAAAAGATAAGGAAGTAGATAGCATTTAATATTAGCACATACAAAGGACAGGTGAAATCTACTTCAGTTAATCAGTCCAAGCCTGCTCTATTGTGACATAAATGCTGCATTAGCAAATCTACATATTGAAATCCCCCTTGAAAGACTGAACCAGCTCATCTCTCCACGGAAATTCCCACAGTATCAGAGGAACTGATAGAGGAGAGAAGAGTCATGCAAGTCATCTACACAGTAAGGAGAAAGAACACACAACAAAAACACCACTTAAAAATTAACACTGCCTGGATAAAATGGCCTCAGCCTCTAAACAGATAGAGGCCAAATAGCATAGAGCCACTGAATAGAACCACTCCAGGATACTGGAGGTGAGAGGAAATGAAGGAGGAGTGAGGGAAGGTAGGAGCAGATAGAGAGATGATGCATCTCAAAGACTATTCCAGAAAACTGCAGAGCCTAATATCAAGTCACAGGATCACAGGATGTTAGAGGTTGGAAGGGACCTCTGGACTTGGAGTCCAACTCCACTGAAGAAAAGCCAAAATACTAAAAGCTCCATGCTATAGCTGGAAAACTTCCATCCAAGCAACTCATGTCCAAATGCTGAACACCATGAAATCTGTAAGTAATCAGAGGCTAGAGCCTGCTTCAGGTCATCTGATTATCAAAGTGAAAGTGACTAAAGCTCATCTATAAAAGGGACTACACATCCCAGACTTGGGGTACCTCTCACAGGCCAGGCTGATGCAGCAGTGACACATCTGAGTGGCTTTTCACAGGGCCATGAAAATGATCAGGGGCTACAAGGATAGGGTGAGGGAGTTGGGGGTGCTCAGCCTGGGGAAGAGGAGGATCAGGTCAGACCTAATAGCAGCCTGCCAGTACCTGAAGGGAGTCCACATGAATGACGTTTACAAAGATCTGCAGTGATAGGATGAGGAGCAATGGCTTCAAACCAGAGAAAAGCAAATTTAGATTGGATGGTAGAAACAGGTTCTTTACCATGAGGGTGGTGGAACACTGGAACAGGTTGCCTATGGAGGTAGTTGGACTCCATCCCTGGAGATATTCAAAGTGAGGCTCGACAGGGCTCTGGGGAACCTGATCTAGCTGAAGATGCTCCTGCTGATGTGGTGGTCTGGGTGTTCCCTGCCCCCCCACACTTTTAGAAATCACCCAGACTAGACTCAGCCGGCTCTGGAAATATGAATGAAGCTTATATTTACAGCTAACACAATGTACAAGCAGATATTTACAGTATATACAGTTATAGACAGAAATAGACAAGGTAAAAGGTAATGCAGAAACACAACAGCCCTCCCAGAAACCTGAGTCCCCAGGAGGGGCTCTCAACCACNTAGACAACCTTTGGAGGTCTCTTCCAGCCCGAACCACTCCATGAGTCTATGTGCAGGAGGAGCTAATCCCCATCTCTGATTCCTCTTATGGAAACAGAAAGTAAGCAGTAGAAGTAGATCAAAGACTACCAATCAGATGATGCTGATTTAGGTAGGTACCTTTAGTTGTGCCTGAGATTTGAAAATTGTGTTTGCTGATACTTCACACATGAGCAAAAGCTCTCCTCATTTCAACCCCTCAGGATAGAATAAAGGAGTTTGTAAATCAATAGCTGCCATTAAGTATGAAACAGTTTCTGAATCCTCACACTAAATAACAAACTCATGTCTTTTCTAGCCCTCAATATGAAGTCTCCAGGTCATATTTTGCATTCCCCTGATAGCACAATGTATTAGCTTGTGGACAGAGAAGAATATCTCATGATACATTAGCCTAGGCAAGGAATAACACATCTCTGCTGGTTAGACCCAGAGGGCACTCAGAAGTTTATTTTTCCTCTAGTGTCTTCAGTGCTGAATCCAGCTGATTCCACTGACTTTTCTCCACATAAATAGCAATTTAGAAGACAGAAATAGTAAAAGGCTGCTGTCTGTCAAGCTCAACGTATCACTCCTGGAGAGAAGGCTATTACTGACCTCATCAATTGAAAATGATAAATCTTGAGTCATAACCATAACATGAAAGGAAATTAATCATGTGGACTGAAAAAGAAAACCATAATGTTCTATTATATTTGCTTCACCTCCAGGAATCTACCTAGAAATGTGAATTTCAGGAATTAAATGTGAACTATTCAGCAACCCCCATTACTGTGACTGGAAAGTCCTACACTGCTTCCAAAAAAATGACTATAATATGTTCATCAAACGAGGAATGAAAGCTCTGAGAGTTTATGCAGCAGTTAAATATTGCTGAGCTACAAATGTCACAGCTAACTCAAGACCAAAAAAGTCATCTGTACCTTCACAAACCAGCACTTGTAAGGGTTTTACCAGCAGTTGTAAGGGTCTTAACTGGTTCAAATGATCAAAAGCTAGAATGGAAGTGGGGCTCTCCAGCTGTACACCTAACACATCAGCTGCTTTGCAGAGTAACAAGCTACAGGCTGCATTATCAGGGGAAAAGGTCTTTTGTGTTCACTGATTCTCCTGTGCATTTTCCCATTTACAGATTTGTGCCACACAGCTTTTCCCACCCTTTATTTCACATCCATTACTGCAGAAGAGAGCCCTTCTCAGGACTGAAAGTGTTCTCTTTTTTTTAACCCATTTAAAAAATAGCTATGCCAGATAGCAAATGTTGCAAATATCTAATGATAGAATCATAGAATGGTTTAGGTTG
>WAAF01011760.1:12751-27721 GCA_013400475.1 Tricholaema leucomelas
GGCACTTGGTGCCATGGTCTAGCCTTGAGCTCTGTGGTGAAGGGTTGGACTTGATGATCTGTGAGGTCTCTTCCAACCCTGATGATACTACTACTATGATACTATGATACTCTGGAGACTTTCAAAACCTGCCTGTACAGGTTCCTGTACAACCTGATCTAGGTGTACCAGCATGAGTAGGGAGGTTGGACTAGATGACCTCCAGAGGTCTCTTCTGAACCCTAACATTCTATGATCCCTGAGTAAGCTGTCCTCCGCTCTCTCCTTTTTTCCTAGCTTAAGCAGGAAATCGAGGTGAAGGTTAAATCGATGATTGCTTTTCATTTTGAAGCAGTCTTGATAACTGACTCCTGAACAAAAATGCAAGAGGTGGCAAATTATTAATCACAGGGTTTCCATACCAAAGGCTTGATTCCTCAGTAACACTATAGACCCAGCTTCAGGGTGGCTGAAGACTGTCCTCAGTCTCCTTAACAGGTGGCCAGCAATGCTCTTGTTCAGAGTACACCCGAGGAACCAGCAGCAATGAGCTTTTCTCTGCTGGCCTCTATCTTCTCTCCCACTTGCCACACAGGAGTAGCACATAACAAAGCATTGTGAACTCCAGTAATTTTGGGCACGTGGAGAAAGCTACAGCAACCCATGGACTGAGCCACACCTGAGACTTCATTCAACAAACGTGATGTGACAAAATGACTGAAACCAGAAACACTTTTCGGCTGACATCCACGAAAAGCTAACAAAGAAGCTAAAAAAAAACAAAAATCAAGGAAAAAACTTGGCACTAAATACACCCTTTTTTAAAATAAAAAATAAGCAGTTTCATGGAGCAAGAGAACTTCACATCTCAAACCCAGAGGGGAAAAATGCTTCTTTCAAACCATTATGATACAGCACAGCTCGCTGCTGTCTGAAAGCTAGGATAAACACAGCTACCCACGGTGTCCATCAGGAGGAATAATCACTTCAGAATTGCTGCACTGTCCACCTCTATTACTTTATTTATTTAGACTGGCAATTTTGATTTAGATCATCTCATGGTGGGAAAACTCTTGTTTGGGGTTGTTCTTGCTTATCAACTAGGGAAAAAAAGCCTGCACCACCAAAATGTGTGTACTGCCTCTGTTGATTTAATGGGATGTGGTACCTGCTCATCTCAGCTGGAGCTGGATGAGAATTAATTGCACTGTAAGATGATGCTCTTAACACTAGGCTATTTCTTTCTGTACTGAAACAAGCTGCTCTTAGGTCTTCTGCAGAAGAACTACACAGCATTTCAACTCCTTTAGTCTTCTTGTAAGAATTTATTTGAACAGTCACTTTTAATATGTGCTGCCACCTTCCTCTGAGATTTAGATCTAAGGGGCTGCGCAGGGCTCCCCGACGGTTTCCCATAATAATTATCTTGGAAATTAAAATACTTTCCTCTCCCATTGCTTAGCACTGCTACAACTAGGAGTTTCCTCATCCAATGTGCCTACAAAGGCTGTAGAAAACACACATGTTTTAGCTGGAAGTTCTGCTGTATTCACTTGCTGTTAATAGGAGAGGACTGGTATTCGTACAAAGCATCCAATCTTTTCCTGGGTGCATTAAAGGACTGCTGTTGATGCCACAATAATTAAGGTCATGTCAGTATTTCAGACTCTATTTACAGATAGCAGGCATGAAACTCATTGTCTGAAGTCACAAGGGCTTCCAAAAAACCAACACCACTAGCTGAGAAAGCTATCTCTTTTTTTCACTTTTTCTTTAGATAGTCCTCCAAATCTTGAAGTCTACGGAGAACTTAGTCAGAATTAATGGAGAAACCTCCAGGGGGGACAATATAAAGCATTTAATGTGTAATTTTGAGTTCCAGGGTCACAAAGTCTTACATTCTGTCTCAGGCAGAACTCCTGGCGTTTGTCTCTCAGCCACATGAAAGCTACAAAAGTGTATTAAATATTTAAGTAGCTCCAAAATGTATTTAATATCTCAGTCCTTTCCACTGCCATAAACTGAGCTTATTGTTTCTGAAGGCTCACACTCTGCCTGACCTGGTACTGGCACTGGGGAAATCTAAACTATGAGAGTGCTGGAAGGTAACACATACAGAACAAACTGTGTAACAGAACGCTTTTAGAAATGTATGCAGAGTGACTTCTGGCAATCTCTCCTCCTGATGTCTGACGCAAGATGCCCTCCTTTCCTCACACACAGAGGAAGATGAGCTGAGACAGTAAGCTGTCCTCCGCTCTCTCCTTTTTTCTAGCGCCTTTCTTGGCTCCTATGCTTGGAATAATGGGGCTAATCTTCATTTTGGCTTGCAAGTGTGGGAAACCTCAGCTGTTTCTCTAAGTTTGTCAAAATTCGAACTGCAGAGAACAACCTTTGCACAGTGAAGGATGTAGGTGGCTAAATGCAGCCCGCGTTTCTGAAACAGACTGTGTTAATTCTGGCAGCAATTGTGAGTGCAGTCACTTCCCCCAGTTCCCTCCCTGCTTTAGACCAATATGCCATTACCCATACTTCACAATGTGCTGCTGAGAGACCAAAGCCAGGGGAGTAGTGCCGCTCCTTACCTTCATGAATCCCACCGAAGACATGCAGTTTGGGCCTTACTCGCCTCTGCACTGTGTTCAACAGCTCCACACAACCCACTCTCTGCAGCTCCTTTGGAACCCAGTCTCGAAAACCTGAAGGCAAAATGCAATCAATACTATTAATTTTCCCTGCCCAGGCAAGGTTTCACGTAGTCTTTCAGGAAGCCATCATTCACAGAGAGTTTATTACATTATCTGTAGTCATAACCTCGCCATTAAAGCGCACAACGGCTTTTAAGAAATGTTTCACTGTCACTTAGTCTTCCTTAAGATTTCCTCCCTCCATCTGCATTAATGTTTTTCTGGATGTGATTTGTTTTGTTGAACTCTACAGGTTTGAAACTCATCTTCCACCTGGAAACCCTGGGACATTTATTCCCGGCACTACCGCAGATTTTTCTTCCAGCAGTCAGCTTCCCAAGCCCAGTTACGCTCCAGAAACGAAACACCTCAAGAGGACCAGCTGGCCTATGACCTGATACCTCTGCCACCCCAAAGATTTAAAATAGTCTCCTATAGCTTCTAGAGAACCATGGTCTGCAAGTGTCAGGTTAATTCTGAGCTCTTGGTCACCAACAATGAGCAATGCAGCAAAATAGTTTCCACCAAGCTAGTGCTAAGCGACTAAGCTGCCACTCGATCTTAGGGATAATAGAGCAAAATGCACAAAATCTGACCTCACTTACTACAGAATTCTGCTGCCAGGACTAGTGCTGATATGGACCAGCAGGGCCAGATGAATGAGGAGCAAAAGGGAAATCAGGAGCCACATCTGCCTGTAGCACTTATTTAGAATAGTGCCAGCCTGTGCCAAGTTCATCCCTGGTACTAAAACCATGTTGTGACATGAACTCGACTGAATTTTGGAGCAAGCAGAGTCCAGTTACAGCTCTACCTCCTTGACTATTTATAGTTGAGAAAGCATCATTTTGACAATATTCTCCTGCAGGCTGAGACTAGACCTCTTCCTTTGAGCACACTGCTAACACCTAATCTGTGCCTGTAGTTAGAATATGGAGCCAGTCTTTTGAAGTTAAGCTTTATTATCTCAATCAAATGAAAACCGAAGTATGCTCAGTCCATTAGAGCACTCATTGGTGCCTAGCTGCAGCATCACAGTATTTCTGTAGGAACCCAATTCAGAGCAGATGGATTAGCAGCCCATGGAAAATAGCACCCATGAAACATTCTAAACATGCTTGTGGGGGGTTTTGGTTCTTTGGGAAAATAAACAGATTAAAGGAGTGCTATTCAAAGCCTCATTCTTTGAAACCCAGGGCACTCCACTGCCAGTGGATGGTGCATGGCTGCTTCATCAAAGCAGCATGCTGGTAGCTCTAGTAAGACTAAGGAGAATCCGCAGATCATCTTACAACAGTCTCTATTAAAGGGGTAACCAGGATATAAAAGCAGCACTAAGTGCAGCACTTTAGACTAAAGTCTAAAACATTCTAGACTTTATTTTCCTTATCTCTGCTTAGATTGCTGACTCCTAACTTGTGACAGAAAACGGAAGCACACCTGAATCCTGACTCCCCAGTCACTGACAAGCTCTGAGAGCAATGAGCCCTGGTAGCACTCACATTTTATAATGTCACCCTGCAACTGTGAGAAGTACTTTTGGTACTTACTACCATCTCGAAAGTCAGTGACTTCATGTGGTGATCTGACTCCTTGGACTGTAAGAGCTTACTGAAACACTGACACAATCACAATCTATTAAGGATAACAAAGACACTTCTTCTCCTGACTAGCCATACTTCTAAAAGGCAGATGATTGCTGTTGTAGAACCAACTGAAATACTTAAAATGTGCTCCTAGGCTGCTTGCCATAGGTATCAAAGAAAAGCAACATGTGAGCCATAAGCACCTGGCAGGCTGTAAGACAGGGCAGCGACAGTGGGAATTCTCACACGGTTTTACTGTAGACTTCAGCTATATCCGAAGTGGTTACTCCTACCTCTGCTGAGTGACCATCCTAGTGTCTTCTCATGACCATCAGGACTTAGCTTAGAATCACTCACATTTACAAGGTAAACAAAATTTAACTAAATGAAGAACTTCCAACTCCTTAATGAAAAAGCAAATTGTGCATTAATAGACCTGTGCTCACCTGGCATTAGTTTGAGTAAGGAACAATTATCTGAGAACATAATTTTATCCCTTTGTAAATTTGCCATAAGCCAGTTAGTAGCTTTGAAATTACTGTTACATATTCTAAGTTTACAAGGACGTTCCCAAGGAGAGTATGTGACTGCTTACTCCTGAACTCTCGACTATGTATTCTAAAACCTTAGGGTAACAACATGTCACTGCAGTAGAGAAAGGTTTTAGAAGTTTCAGTTAGTCTCTGAAAAATAAAACAGAACTAGAAAGTGCTTGTCAGAGGACTCACAGAATACTGTTCTTACACAAAATGTCAGCCTACAAAGGCTGTGGAGTCAGGTGCTTGATCTTCCCTAGCTTGCACTTAACAAGAAATTTAGTTCTTATTAAGAAGACACCTGGAAACCCATCAGATCTGCTAAGCCTCATCATCACTTCACACTTCTCCCCAAAAGGCATCTTTTCATTACAGTTTTGAGCCAGGATATGGTTACAGTATAGAATAACACAGAACTATTAATTTGCCTTACTTTGAAAATAACATTCTCATGCAAAATATCACTCACAGCTTTCGTTTCACTTACCAAGGGGAGGTCCATGTGTCATTAGTATATCAATTCCCTCGGGAATAAGGTTCCACTTGTCTAGCAAAGACTGACCTCTAGGTAGGTTAAAGCCCCATCCATTAAACCATGGTGTCCTTTGGGGGGAAAATAAGAACAACTGCATCAGTGTAAAATAAAAATCTCCCTTCCAATTTTTCTGAATGAAAACAACTTCTCTGCTGCAGAGCTAATTTGCAGAGAGGCTTTTTGAAGAAGATGCCTCCAAAACC
This sequence comes from Tricholaema leucomelas, assembly GCA_013400475.1. Lineage (NCBI taxonomy): Eukaryota > Metazoa > Chordata > Aves > Piciformes > Lybiidae > Tricholaema lacrymosa > Tricholaema leucomelas. The sequence continues at coordinate 18,278 of WAAF01011760.1, forward strand.
AACTGGATCAAATACATACATACACTAATCTAAATGTTTGAATTTAGATTGATATCACTTGCTCTTTCTGTACTTCAAGACTATTATTCATCAGCCCCAGGGGTGTTTACTCACTCAAAAATTGGGGCTGTGCAGGCATAAGAACTCCTCCCTTATATTACCTATTGAAACAAGCAAAAAACTTCCCAAAGCTTTTTTTTTTTGGAGGCAAGAGCAAATTTCTCCCAGCACAGGATGTCCAGTGGGTAACAGCTCAGCAGGAAGGCTGGACGCTGCAGTGGTTGCAAGCACCACCTGCACTGCAGCACTTCACCAAACTCCAACTTGCTACATTCAGCACCTTCAACACTGTCACATCATTTGCCTTTGACCTTCTGAGCCTCCCCTAAAGGTCTTGCTCACAGGGTTATTTCCCCTCACAGTGACTTTTCCAAGAGGTATCATCATTTAAAAATCATTTAGCATTTCTTAAGGAAAACCTAGAGCTTTGGCCTCCTCTCTCACAGCATGGTGCTGCTCTCAGACACTGCTTTAGCCATCATCTCATGCACGCAGTGATGAAATTCCAGGAGAATTTTCCATGTGTAACAAGCAAACTGAACAGTTCTGATGCAGCTATATAATAATAAAGACTTTCCTTATCAGGTAGGTGCACAGAGCAATTGTTCTGCAGAGATACTACAGGATCTACACCTGTTACTAGCAGCTTTTTCTATAGCTGTTATTATAGCATTCAAGACTTTTCATCTGTGTGTTTCCTAAAGCCCAGGCAACAGATTTAGACTTCATTTTACACAGTCTCACAGTACCACCAAGGTTGGATGAGACCTCACAGATGATCAAGTCCAAGCTGTCACCACAGAGCTCAAGGCTAGACCATGGCACCAAGTGCCACGTCCAAGCCTGCCTTGAACAGCTCCAGGGACCGCGACTCCACCACCTCCCTGGGCAGCCCATTCCAGTAGCCAATGACTCTCTCAGGGAAGAACTTTCTCATCACCTCAAGCCTAAATTTCCCCTGGTGCAGCTTGAGGCTGTGTCCTCTTGTTCTGGTGCTGGCTGCCTGAGAGAAGAGAGCAACCTCCTCCTGGCTACAACCACCCCTCAGGTAGTTGTAGACAGCAATGAGGTCTCCCCTGAGCCTCCTCTTCTCCAGGCTAAACAATCCCAGCTCCCTCAGCCTCTCCTCGTAGGGCTGTGCTCGAGGCCTCTCCCCAGCCTTGTTGCCCTTCTCTGGACCTGTTCAAGCATCTCAATGTCCCTCTTAAACTGGGGGGCCCAGAATTTTCTGGGAAGGACACTCCTGTCCTAGCTCTAATTATTTGGGGACGTCTTTCTGAGAGTTCAAGCTACTCCTGCAGCCTTCTGTGCACTGCAGTTCTGTAAAGAAAATAGAAAAGTTGAGGGGGGAGCCAACAACAAACCAATCTTAAAGAAAAGCACACCTGTTAAAAAGAGAGAGGTCATTAACAGTTTGACATCATTTCATTATACAATCTACCTCCTGTGCCCTCTAAATGATGCATTTTTTCAGCCTCTAACAAGCATGTAAGTGGAAATTTCCTGCTGGAATTACACAGTATTTTTTGTTTGGTTGGTTTTTTTTTTGGGGAGTGAGGTAGTGGTGTTGGTTTGTTTTTCCCCAATTATTGTGCTTTTCAGGAACAACAAGAAGATCAATGATGATTATATCCAGTTTCTGGATGATTATATCCAGAAATCCTGACAACTGGCAGTATGGGAAAAGAGCAGGTACTGCCAGTACTAGAGAAGGAAGGTTACCAGTGCCCAAGTAACACATAAGAGACATAGCCCATGTAGTCCCACTCAACTAATACTTAAGGCTACACACACACAGAGGAACTTTTTCAGCCCAGCAGACATCCTGGTTGCTGGATGAATACTAACAAAAGATGGGAAAATAAGATATTAGTTAAAACATTTTATGTGAGCTATGAATTCCTCATGTGCAGAGCAATGAAACTTCACCTCTCACCACAGGCTAACTGCAACACCTAAGAGTTTCCATGTCGTAAAGTAAGGTCAGTGTACCTCACTCACAGAAGGGCTGTATCCAAACTGAAGCATGTGTCTTAGCTTTAACTAAAGCTCAAGTTTCTGCTTTTCTACAACTGACCTTTCTGAAATATGTCCCTAAATTTCCTTTCTCATCATGTTCTTAGGCTTTAACATATCAAGATTCTTGTAACCTTCAGGGCTGCAGCAAAAAGCTAAAATAAGGTTTGGCTAAACATTCAGCTCCTTAAAAAAACAAATGCACAGCACAGAGGTTGAACTTTCCACTGTCAATTAATGATTCCTTTCCCCGCTTGCATTTCTCCTGCAGATAATACTGTAGTTACTATACCATAGTTAAACCTGAAATGTGAAACCACATCTGTGATCTCTCTGGGGCTCTTTGGAGACTGCAACCACAGAAAAACCTGGATTTGTCTGCAGGTTTTTTTATTTTATTGCCTTCTGAAGCACTAGGGGAGGAGGAGGGGGGGAACCTGAGCTCCCACATATTCTTCCTTCAGCAGCCTCTGTAATTAGCTGTGACTAACAGGCACCACATGGGAATCCACTTGTAAGAAAAGTTGTGAGAAACCTTCTCCACTTTGCAGCATGTGCAAACACAAAAAAAAAACCCCAAACAAAACAAAAAAAAAACCCCAAGATGGTCAACTACTTCTTTAATAAACTAAGTAACTTCACACAAAATTAATATACTAAGAGCAGGCATGACTGGAGGAACACTCGGATTAGAGAACGTAAAACAGAAACTTGTACTGCACACCCAGCACAAGTACTGCACCCTGACTAGGCAAAGCAAGAGCCCTTGGGTTTCTGAGGGGGTTTAGCCTCACCAGCAAGCCATGTAGACATGTTCAGGACCCCCACCCAGAAGAAAACCAGCTTTCTGGCAGAGCTTCAGGTTTAGATGAGATCACAGGGAAGGTCGCCCAGTGCTCACACTACGCCGTGTTACAGTGCAGACGACGCGGAGTTGATGTAGTGAGTCCCATGAGGTGACAGACGAAGCAAACTTTATATGTCTGCAGGACAGACAAAGCCTGCACCATAGGTAGGCAACATCCCATCAAGGGCTGTTAGATTTGGATATTTTACTCCTGTTCGTGCCCTTCTGTGCACATTTAAGAGTCAAACAGAGTTGCTCTCAACTTCTAAATAATGCAGAGTTAAAAACAAAGTTGTGCAGATACCTGTGTGCCTTCTGCAACATCTTCCAAGCTGACTTCTTACTGCAAGAAACCACCTCATATCTAGGAAGAAACATCTATCTTGAACTTTGGCTGCATCCACTTGTGGTAAGTTGCAATCAGGTACAACTAATTTGTAAAGGCTACTTATTGTTAGTAACCATATTTAAGATCTGACCTATTTTTCTTTCCTATGAAGCTCCAAATAAAAGACTTCAGTTAACTCCTACAGCCATTAGTAGTAGAACTCATTTTTAAGTAGCTGTTGAGACAAGAATGCTATCAGCTTCCACAGGGGAGGTGCAGATGGAAAACCACCAGGGTTAGCAGTGAGAGATTTCAAAAGATTTTGTCCTCTTACATTCAGCAGATCTTCATATCTGACACTCAGCCTAATGAGGCTCCCACTTTCTTGGTGAGCCAGCCCATGTCCTGGAGAGCTTAACTGAGCCTCCCTCGTCAGAACCGTGCCACACCTCACAGCACCCTTCACATGCCATCAAATCCTCACAGTAATTCTTGATCCCCAGCTCACCTGACAGCTCAGCCCTCCCCTGACTGCAAAGCTTCCTCATCGTTTAGGGCCAGCAGTTACGCTGGCACCAGATGTGACAGAGGGAGCATCCTGTTGGAAGGCAGACACCTGGCCCACCGTTACTCTCTTCAGGTCTTCATTTTTGCACAGGAATCCCCACGGATCTCCCTCCAGCTGGCATTTTGGAAGTTACATTTTCTGCAATTAAAAGAATGCTTATGCAGTAGGCTGTGTATCATCTTCACACCCTCTGCTGTAGGAGACACAGATACTGCTTGACAGGATACCAAGGAGGAGGAGATCTGAAACTTCACAACAAGACTCAACCTCCTCTTGCAGGTGCATTGGGAAAAGCCCCTGACAAGACATGCAAACCCATCTGCTTTTAATGGCAGAGAGCTGCCTCTTCAGCAGGTGACCAGATCTCCCCTCTCCCAAGTAACTTTGTATGGTTCTACTATTAAGTGACAGAGTGATGAAGCATCATTTTATGACACAAATCAAAGCCGTCCCTTGGTGTGTACACCTCAGAAGCAACCTTGGACATGGCCAAGTTCATCCAGGCTATACAGGAACTTCCACTACCTACTTTCATCTCTTCTCAGGCTCACAAATTTAATTACTAGATCCTCAGAGTTCAACAACTCAAAAAGTAAATGTCCAATGAGACCTTTTAGCATCAGGTTTTCCTTTTACTTCCACCAGGAAATCCATTTATTTCAATAGCTCCTTCTAAACAGGATTAGGAGAAAAATAATAAACTACCTCACAGGATTTTAATCCTGTGAATTCATTGTTTTTAAAGGCTTCCCAGTCTTTTAGGAAAGCCTTAATTTTATCCTTAATCCAATGAGTAAAGTGCACGGGAGGCAAAAATCAGCATCTGTCTCCATCCACAGGATAACAGCTGAGGGGCTGTCTTAAAAGGCAGAGCAGCAGGAAGCACTCGCACACGGCTAAAAACAACAATGAAATGCTCTTTATCCGTGCCAGCATTTGAACAGAGCGCACAGACCTGGCGCACAGTTCCATTAACAGAACCAAACTGGTGGGACAGGACACTGACAGGTGCTCCTGGACTCGCTCAGCTCCAGCACTTGCCAAGCAAACACCTCCCCAAAGTATCTCTCACGGTCCCAGATGAAGGCTGCAGCACTGCAGCAGGCTAGCTGAGAACAAACTGCGCAGGGGGTAAAATCCGGTGACCTCTGTGCAGAGCAAAGAAAAGCCTTTCAATCCTCCTTCCTCCGCTCCGCTGCCGCGCACGAAGGTCTGCCAGGGCAGGGCAGCACACACGTGCCCCTCGCCATTCAGTCAATGGGCAGAGCGTGCCTACTGGCAACATACAAAAAGCGACTGGAGCATGGCGAGAGGGAGAAGAAGGAGCCTCTGTGTAATGGTGGAAACAAAAGGCTGAGCTGGCCAAGTGCACAGTGTATTAAGGAAGCACGTTTTACAAGACAGGAGCTTCTCCAAGGCTCTGAAATTTGCCTTCGCTGCCGCAGAAGCATTTCTTTCAGTTAAGGTCTTTCTTACAGTGAATATTCAAATGCTTTTTCATAATGTAACAACCACCAGGAAGCCTTAAAGGCTAAATGATTTCCTAAATGTGCTCATTATACGCGATGTTGTGATACCAGTAAAAGGCACAGTCTGGTGGCTTGGGCTGCGTTTCATTCCCACTAGCATTTACCTGCTATGCCTCACTGTCCCATTTAGAAAGCAAGAACAATAACACAAAACTGAAAAGAAATGTCACGGGGTCTGGTTCCTTGGGATTTTGCTTATCCTGCATCTTTAAACAGCTGAAGCTCCTGCCCAAAATAAAACCAGGTTACCAGCACTGTGCTTGTGTTAGCCATTTACTCTATCTACCTCCTTATTACAGTATCACAGCATCACCAAGGTTGGAAGAGACCTCAGAGATCATCAAGTCCAACCCTTCACCACAGAGCTCAAGGCTAGACCATGGCACCAAGTGCCACGTCCAATCCTGCCTTGAACAGCTCCAGGGACGGCGACTCCACCACCTCCCTGGGCAGCCCATTCCAGTAGCCAATGACTCTCTCACTGAAGAACTTTCTCCTCACCTCAAGCCTAAACTTCCCCTGGCGTAGCTTGAGGCTGTGTCCTCTTGTTCTGGTGCTGGCTGCCTGAGAGAAGAGAGCAACCTCCTCCTGGCAAGGAGGACTGACTGACCTGCACACAGGTCAGGAAGTCTCTATCGAAAGCATAGCTCTGTTGGTTTTGCAATGTTACAAAACTCCAAAGCCTCAATAACTGCAGCTAATTTTTTAATTGCTCCCACTCAGTTTTTCAACTTACAAATATACTACAACCTCTAAACACTTGCTAGTTGTCTGTGTAGTGGTTCTTTTAAAGAGAGACGACAGAAATTAAACTCTCAAATGAAACTGGAGAGAAAATACAGAATTATACTTAGGGAGAGAACATACAGAGCTAGACATTATAAAGCAATTACCCCATCCATGGCAAACCCCACTGAACTTTTTTCCCCATCCCAAAAAACACTAGATCTACACTCCCCAGTGCTCCAATCCTCCCCCCCCTCCAATGCCTCTGCCATCCAAAGAGGCCTACTGCTTACATGTTCTTCCCAATAAAGCGGGGCTCCTGCCACACACACAGGGCAGGAGGAGGATGAAAGGAGAGTGAACTGACCTTGTTGTGAGCTTGTAACAAGATAGCAGAATTATGGGACTGCATAACAATCTTCTAGTCCCCAGAAAATGTTTTAACCCTATAGCCTCAACCTGGGACAGTCTGAATTACAGAAGATTTGGGAAGCACAGCTCCCACGCATCCACCATGTTTGGAGGTCTCTTCTGCCAGGCAACCCGCAACAGAACAAGGGGACATAGTCTCAAGTTGTGCCAGGGGAGGTCTAGGCTGAATGTCAGGAGAAAGTTCTTCACAGAGAGAGTGATTTGCCACTGGAATGGGCTGCCCAGGGAGATGGTGGAGTCGCCATCCCTGGAAGTGTTCAAGAAAAGACTGGATGAGGCACTTAGTGCCATGGTCTGGTTGACTGGATAGGGCTGGGTGCTAGGTTGGACTGGATGAGCTTGGAGGTCTCTTCCAATCTGGCTGATTCTATGATTATATGAAAGAGTCCAGTCCTCGTAGGCCTCCTTTCTCTCCGAAGCAGTCTTCCACAATGAAAACTTGCAACAACCACCTCACCACCACAAGCCAGTGTGAGCTGGTACACCAGGGAGTACCAGGTACACTCCTTGCACCAAGCTGTTCTCAATTCCTGCCTTGGATCGTACGAACTGACCAACGGACGTTTTAGCTCAGGCTCCTCTCAGACAACAGCTTGGATTTGTGATGGTGAGAATGAGGAAGGACCCTGATTGTTGCCATTCAGCATGTTTCATGGATGTGCTGACATGGACCAGATTATTGTCTACAACAAGGACAGATGCAGAAGTGCACCTTTAGACACACATAGCTGGAAAATAGTAGGTGGAAACAATTCCCTCCAGCACCTTGCAGATCTTGCCTTTTTCAGTCTCTGTGCATCTCTGCCTATGCTGCCTCCAGGCTGCCCCAGATAACTAAGCTCCGGTACCCAAATCTAAAGTCCACCTCTGAGGAGATCTTTCAGTAGTGGGTTTCTCTGATGGCCCACAACAACTACTGCCTTCTCCTATCCTGTGTCTTGAAGAGTTAGCGATGCATTTTGGCAGAGGAAAGTCCTTTCAGTTCACATGTTTTGTGCTAGCACCACAGTCAGAATTTAAGACCATTAAGTCATCTTCTGGGGAGGGGGAGATGCATTTTCTAAAAAGCAGAAGGAGAGTGAGTAAAGAAACATGAAAAACACATCAGGGTTTAGGAAACGTGAAAACAATGGAGCAGAGAGGCAGGAGCTTAAGTTGGTAATGTCATGGAGGATCACAAGACACAGAGGACAGCAAGATGGAGAGCACAGGGCCCCCTGAGGACAGGGGTACAGAACACACAACAAAGGAGAAGAGAGGACAGCACCAGCATACTGGTGGATACTGGAAAGAAGAGAAAGGGAGTAGATGAATTTCTCAAGTTTAGGACTCAGACAACCTCTGCTTAACTATCTGAACTGCTCATCAAACAGGAAATTTCCTCCAAACCTTCTGAGGTTTTCCAATCCCTAATTGTATTGCAACTATTTTATTTAGGGCTTTACTTAATGAGATCTGGGAGATATTTTAATATCCCCCAAATATGAAAATAATTCAAACTTGACTCAAGGGCTTATTTCACTCCACTTTTAAAAAGAACATTACAAAGGCCTAGTAATAGAAGCAAGAATTACATCTTGCCTATTTCTGTGCAGCATGAGCTTGAGGATGGCTTGAAGGATAGATCTTGTCTAAGCTAGCATCAGCCTCAGCTAGGTCCATATGTTAGGTACACTACTTTTTCCTGCATGGTGATGTAAGCACCATGGCAGCACCTCAGAAATGCCATGCTGGATTGATTTACAGCACCACATCTCACCCCAGTGTGGGCACACTCCTCCCTTCATTTCCAAGTTACATCCCTGTGCAGGATATGTGCACCCTTGAAGTGACCAAGGATGCCATAGCCTTTAAAAGAGCTTGAATGCCTCAAACTGTTAACAGAATTTTGTGGTCTTTGTAGAAACAGAAGCATTATGATAGACACAGAATGTCTGTTTAGATGAAGGAGCTCTCTGGTCCTAAAGCTGATCACAACATAAACCCAAATGTTCATGTTGATGAACAGGGAGAAAAAAAAAAAGGAAACAAAAGGAAAAAAAAAATCATCTGGCTGAAATTTTGATTTGGTTTTGCTCAACAACTGTGCATGTTATAGAATGATGCCTGCATACTTGGCTTCTTCCAGCAAACATGAGCATAGTACACTAGTTGTATTACATCTTTAAGTTCCTACATGCCTCTTATTATCCATGCAGGAAATGTAAACTGACAACACTTCCACCACAGGTGTATCTGGAAGAGGGTTTCACTAGGAGCTCTATTTCTGCAATGACAACCCCTATTAAAGCAGAGCAAATGCAAAAGGGAAGTCAAGTGCTCTCCCCAATACACCCTTACTCATGGGTATTTTTGACCCAGCAAGACCCTGTGTGTTTGACATGACAAAAAGCAAAACCTGGACAGGTGTAATTACATCCAGAAGCATCTGCTGAATTGTTTTATATACTAAAAGAATCCACTAGGCACAAATCTACATCACAAGCACAGGAAGTTGAAGGCTTTCCAAAACACTTTTCAAGTACTTTACAGGTAATAATTTAACCCTAAAACAGACCAGACAGAGCACTGTTTACCACGGCCCTGCGTAGAACCAGGCTGACTAGACCTCAGTTACGATATACATACATGTGAATACATATAAATCTATATATGAATATAGAGAGTCATATGCCTGTAACTAAGTTGCCTATGCTGGGGACAGAGTGGCTGGAGAGCAGCCAGGAGAAAATGAACCTGGGGGTACTGGTGGATAGTAGGCTGAAGATGAGCCAGCAGTGTGCCCAGGTGGCCAAGAGAGCCAATGGCATCCTGGCCTGGATCAGGAACAGTGTGGCCAGTAGGACAAGGGAGGTTATTCTGCCCCTGTACTCAACACTGCTCAGGCCACACCTTGAGTCCTGTGTCCAATTCTGGGCTCCTCAATTCAAGAGAGATG
>WAAF01011760.1:29987-76735 GCA_013400475.1 Tricholaema leucomelas
GCCAGGCTGGATGAGGCCTTGAGCAGCCTGCTCTAGTGGGAGGTGTCCCTGCCTATGGCAGGGGGTTGGAGCTGGATGATCCTTGAGGTCCCTTCCAACCTAAACCATTCTATGATTCTATGATTCTAATGCAGTTAACTTGACCGAGAGTTGAACAGAAAGGAAAAACAAGAATGGCAGAAGAGACTAAAGGAAAAAAAGCAGGAGGCTCATAAAGGAAGCGGAAGCTGCTGAAAGACTGCAGAGAGCCACTGGCTTCACAGAGGTAAAAGGAGCATTATTTTAACTGAAAAGAATCTATTCAAGCATGGGTCACTTGCTTTTGTGGGCTTTGAGATCATTAAACAAGGAGCTCAGATTACATATGGGTCGATTTACACAACATTTCATTTTAGGGTCACCCACCTTCATCTCCCTTCAAAGAGGCTTGTGGGAGACACAGATTACCACAGACTGAGAGTTAATTTGACTCTTCTAGTGAAAAAATCCTAACACAAAAACTTCAGCTAGAAGCTAACATCATTTTTACCTCCGTATCAGTGACTCCACCTAATGAAAATGCTACTCATCCTCTTCCCAGTTCTCACCTTAGAATCATAGAATCAACCAGGTTGGAAGAGACCTCCAAGATCATCCAGTCCAACCTAGCACCCAGCCCTATCCAGTCAACTAGACCATGGCACTAAGTGCCTCATCCAGGCTTTTCTTAAACACCTCCAGGGACAGCAACTCCAACACCTCCCTAGGCAGCTCATTCCAATGTCAAATCGCTCTCTCTGTCTTCCTCCTAACATCCAGCCTTCCAGCCTACACCTCCCCCAGCACAACTTGAGACTGTCACCCCTTGCTCTGTTGCTGGTTGCCTGGGAGGAAGGAATTTGTGGAGAGCGAGGATTATGACCTCCCTATCTCCTCGAGGCCGTGTGCCACATCTACTTTTCCTCAAAAGAGTGGTAATGGAACACAATTAAGTGCAAGCAAGCAGCAGGTGGAAAAGATGTTTTTGACATTGACCACCAGTTTTGTAGAAAGCTTGAGTTGTCCTCTAGTTGGATGGAAGCCAAGTTCAAAAACCTCTACTCAGCTAGCTGACTGAACTGCTTCTCTTGGAGCTGCAAAGCACATGCTGCAGTCAAAGGCACTGTCTGGTGGCTTCTGTGCTGCCATGGTCTGACGCTTCTGCTGCTGCAAATGCACAGCTTTGCAGTTACATATTTAGCCCCTGAGATCACATACACCTGTAGCTTTTAAAAATAACACCTTCCAAGCCAAAGTTGTGAGCTCATATTACCAAGTTCTCACCTGGAGTAAATTGTTAACTGATAGTTACAAGCTTATGAACTGGTGGTTTATAATAGAAAGGCAGACTGACATTTAAATAGAGTGGCACTAGAATAATGGCTTTACATTAGTATTTTATGGGAGGCTGAATAACCACAGAGTTACCACTCTGCATTTTCTGGCAATAAAAGAAGAATTCTCTGGCAAACAAAAGGTCATTTCATTTGATGACGTAAACGGATTAGATTTGTATTGTATGGTCAAGAGAGTAGAGGGAAGATTAATTCTTAGAGAAGAAGCCAATATATCAGGGTGGCTGGGACTGGCTTGGGTTTAATTCTTTAACCATGCTGTAAAGCCTGCGGTTCACAGCCCACAGCTGTACATTGCTATACCCTGTAGGTTTTAATACAGGCCCTGGACTTCAGTCTCATCTGATAAAAACCTGAAACTTGCAGTAGGCCATTATGTGGGCAAACTATTCATTTTATATTCACCTCCTTGTCGTGTCAGTGCAGAGGTCATCTAAAGAGGAGGCCTAATTAATCAAACTGTCAGAGCCAATGAGGAGGAGCATGTTAATAGGACTTTTATTTCACCCAGGAAAGCAGTGGTCTGACAGGAACCAGAAAATATGGCCTTGATGTTGCTGTTTATTAGCAATGCTGAGATCAGTGGTAATAGGTGCCAAGCAGCCTGCGTTTGATAAAGCACTGAATGTCAAGAGCCTGCACCAACTAGAAATTAGACTGACAAGAGACAAGAATCTCGGCATATTGATAGCTGCCAGAGAGCAGGTACAGCTTGGATGTGGTAATAAAACCAGAACCTGCACAAGACACATTCTTGTTTCTTCAAAGTAAAACATAAAAAAGTAAAAACCACAAAAACCTCAAAACACATCACACACCAACACCAAAATCTACCAGCCATGTGCTTGCCCTTAAGGGCAAGGCTTTGCAACATTTAACTCTGATCTGGCATATACAGGCAACTAGCACAGAAAAGCCCTAAACTGGGTACAACAGTGCTGAAGACGAGCCAGCAGTGTGCCCAGGTGGCCAAGAAAGCCAATGGCATCCTGGCCTGGATCAGGAACAGTGTGGCCAGGAGGAGGAGGGAGGTTATTCTGCCCCTGTACTCAACACTGGTCAGGCCACACCTTGAGTCCTGTGTCCAGTTCTGGGCTCCTCAATTCAAGAGAGATGTTGAGGTGCTGGAACGTGTCCAGAGAAGGGCAACGAAGCTGGTGAGGGGCCTGGAACACAAACCCTATGAGGAGAGGCTGAGAGAGCTGGGGGTGTGCAGCCTGGAGAAGAGGAGGCTCAGGGCAGACCTCATTGCTGTCTACAACTATCTGAAGGGAGGTTGTGGCCAGGTGGGGTTGGTCTCTTCTCCCAGACAACCAGCAACAGGACAAGGGGACACAGCCTCAAGTTGTGCCAGGGGAAGTCTAGGCTGGATGTTAGGAGGAAGTTGTTGGCAGAGAGAGTGATTGGCATTGGAATGGGCTGCCCAGGGAGGTGGTGGAGTCACCATCCCTGGAGGTGTTCAGGAAAACACTGGATGAGGCACTCAGTGCCATGGTCTAGTTGACTGGCTAGGGCTGGGTGCTAGGTTGGACTGGATGATCTTGGAGGTCTCTTCCAACCTGGTTGATTCTATTCTATTCTATTCTATCAAGGATTGCCTTGAAGGGATCCTGTGGTGGTGTAAAGATAGCACATCAGTGCAGCCTCACATCTCCATCCCCCTTTGAGAGAACTGTGTCCAGTTCTGGGCTCCTCAGTTCAAGAGAGATGTTGAGGTGCTGGAAAGTGTCCAGAGAAGGGCAGCAAGGCTGGGGAGGGTCCTGGAGCACAGCCCTGTGAGGAGAGGCTGAGGGAGCTGGGGGTGTGCGGCTTGGAGAAGAGGAGGCTCAGGGCAGACCTCATTGCTGTCCAAAGCTACCTGAAAGGAGGCTGTAGCCAGGTGGGGTTGGTCTCTTCTGTCAGGCAGCCAGCAACAGAAGAAGGGGACAGTCTCAAGTTGTGCCAGGGGAGGTCTAGGCTGGATGTTAGGAGGAAGTTGTTGCTAGAGAGAGTGATTGGCATTGGAATGGGCTGCCCAGGGAGGTGGTGGAGTTGCTGTCCCTGGAGGTGTTGAAGCAAAGCCTGGATGAGGCACTTGGTGCCATGGTCTGGTTGACTGGATAGGGCTGAGTGCTAGGTTGGACTGGATGATCTTGGAGGTCTCTTCCAACCTGGTTGATTCTATGATTCTATGAACTGACAGGACTGTAAAGGGTCTCATTAACAGCTGGCACACTGACCCACAGTCAATGCAGAAGCTGCCTCAGATGAAGGCAGCACGGCACACGTAGCAGTTCACCTGCGTACCACTCGCCTTACACCGAGCACCCCATGAGTTAAACCCCAGGCCCACAAACACAATGATAACGCTAAAATGAATGCAGTGAAGATTTCATTCCCTATTCAAAGGGGGCTGGACCAGATGATCTTTCAAGGTCCCTTCCAGCCCCTGACATTCTATGATTCTAGGAAAGCACCTCCACAGAATTGATGCTCTTAACACACAGTGCGTGCCCATAGTAAAGAAGAAAACAAGCGTATCTAAAAGGGAGGGAGTGAGTGGGAGACAGAAGAGATGCCCACAGTTTCTGAAGGGCACTGGACTCATTTTAGCAGCAGCCATGGCATTTGCTGTGTGGGTGATATATGTAAAAGTTTAAATTAATTATTTTAGTAATGCACCCCTATGTGATTTCTCAGTCTGCAATGTATTTCATACTTCAGGCCATGGTAGGCTTTATAATTAACTACTTTCTGAAGCCATTTTAATTAATTTTTTTCCCCCCTCAACACCATTATTTCCAAATGAATAGAGAGCTAACACTAAAAAGCCTTCCAAATAGAGAGCTGCAGAAATCTGGTCTAGTAGGATAAAGCACTCAGAATCGTGCCTCTAGCAATGCCCCCAGAAAAGTTTAAGCAAAGAATGAGGTGGCTGAAAGGAAATGTGTCACCAAAGGGGAACCTGGGACACTGGCAGGGCATGCAAGTCCCTGGCCAAGTCAGTTTTTTCCTTGTTGGAAGTGGAAAGCTATTATGTTTATGGCTGCTGCCATGGATCCAAATATCCCCATCCTTCCCTGTGAATGCTCTATTGTCTGGATCTTCCTCTGAAAGCCAGCAACACCGAAAACGGAATCTATTGCAGAGCCCAGTTCTGTGCCTCTCACTTGGGTCAGTCAGCCTCCTAGGCAGTCATGCTCCACCCTGGAGCTGATGGGAGGTTGTTGGAAAGGCAGGAGCCCAGGGTAGCCCTGCCTTCTGCACTGTGGACGGCTGTCCCTTGCGAGTGGACTAGGACAGCTTGATCTACAAAGGCTAGAGAGAGATGCTTGCAGTGAGGCTATTTTAACTTGGCAGCAAAAGCAATTGGAACGCTTGCTGCGTCTCTCCTGAGCCTTCTCTGCTCTTCCATGCCAAAGGCACTGCTCCCTTCTGGTGGTACTGATGAGACTAAGATAGGGTAACTGATGTCACCAGGATATTAAAAAAAAAAAAGTAGGGGTCCATTTTGGTTATTTAGTTTTACAAGACTGCAATCTTCAACACCGCAACCATGGGACTGGAGAACAGCAGCACTGGGCTCAGGTTTGGTTATTCCAGGCAGGAACTGCTTCAGCGGTGGCAGAATTCACTTAAAGCTTTACCATCGAACTACAGCTTTACAGACAAAATTGCCCCTCTACTGTAAAAGAAACATGTGAAGAATAATTTAAGAGCACTCTTCCCTTCCTATTCTTCTGCTGTTGACGATGTCCTTTCAAATGGCTAAAATTATATTTATTTGCCCTTGCAGTCTCTCTGACTTCCCAATATAAACATAAGGCACGCCCCTACACTTCACAGAGAGGATGTCAGATTGGAAGTAAATGCAGAAAGCTAAAGTGTGGTCCAAATGACTACCTTTTGGAGCTTTAGATGACTGTTTTCACAGCTACAAGAAAAAGAAATGTTGGTGGGTAAAATCTGAAAGGTTACGAGCCTCCCTCTTACATTCCTCAGTGGCAGCAGTGTTAAAATCATGTATTCAAGTCAGTTCACCATTAGCATATGAAGCAGCACCGAAGTTGGGAACTATTTTAAGTATCTTTTTAAAAAGTATCACAGTCTCACAGTCTCACCAAGGTTGGAAGAGACCTCATAGATCATCAAGTCCAAGCCGTTACCACAGAGCTCAAGGCCAGACCATGGCACCAAGTGCCACGTCCAATCCTGCCTTGAACAGCTCCAGGGACGGCGACTCCACCACCTCCCTGGGCAGCCCATTCCAGTAGCCAATGACTCTCTCAGTGAAGAACTTTCTCCTCACCTCAAGCCTAAATTTCCCCTGGCATAGCTTGAGGCTGTGTCCTCTCGTTCTGGTGCTGGCTGCCTGAGAGAAGAGAGCAACCTCCTCCTGGCTACAACCACCCCTCAGGTAGTTGTAGACAGCAATAAGGTCACCCCTGAGCCTCCTCTTCTCCAGGCTAAACAATCCCAGCTCCCTCAGCCTCTCCTCGTAGGGCAGAGGATATCTCTGCCAATGGTAAGGTACTGCTCAGCCATCAACAGTATGTTACCAGTGTTAGGCTTTCATTATCTAGATTGTACTACTGGTTTACTGAGGGAGGGGGATGGAGGTGTTTGCACTATTCATCATCACACCTTCATTCACTAGCATTGTGTAGTATGACCAAACAACTGTTTCTTCAAAGACTTTGCAGAAGTGTATGCAAAATTGCTTGCCTAATTCCAAGGAGATATTGCTTGTCTTTTGGAACAAAAGAAAATCTGCATCTTAATCCCAATGACATTGCTATGGGAACCCTATTTACAGTATGATAGGGGGAAAAAAAAAAGGAGTCCTTTCTTACAGCCTCATTAAATCTAAGCCTCATTTAACTACCAGGACATTTTTACAATGGCTTTACTGACATACTATGATAAATGTCTGTATAACATCCTTCAACAATAGTCCCGACTATAGCCATAACCACAACGTGTATAAACACTGCCTCAGTTTTAACAATGTGCTGTCCTGAATAGTAGGAAGTGAGGTAACACTAAGCACATTTTTACTGCCCCTCCCCATCTCCAAATCTGTGTTTTGCTTTAGTTTTTTTCCACCAGTTTCTGTTTTGTTTTAGGGAGCTGCTTTCTTTTGCCTTCTCTGTGAGTAATGAATCATTCCCCTTAAAATGATGAGAATGAAGATGCTCAACTTTTAGAATATTACAGGATCCCTTTGAAACGTTGACCTAGGCAGGAAGGTTCCCTGAAATGTGATTCTTTTGAGATAAAAGGGTTGGCAGCAGGATGAAAGCAGCCCTACCCCTTTTTTTGCCATGTCAGAGAAATGAATGGAATGGCTTATGAATACATGCAACTCACCCATTCAGGAGCCACGCTGGTGCCTATTTGTCCTGAGCTATCAGTGTTGGGTTACTGCGCAAAGCTAAATAACTGTGAGGCAGCATGAACTCAATCCACAAGAACAACGAAGGCCAGAACAGGTCTTCAGAGACTTAAAACTTTTCCAACTTTGAGGTAATGAGAGGAATTAGAAGACGTTTCTGTGAGAACCATGCTTTCAAAACACCCTTATAAACAGCCATTGTAACTCACTCTTGCAAGGAACAGGGATCAGCAGCACCAGAATTGTACAACTAACCAAAAATACTGAGCAGGTTTGACTGCTCACGGCTGGCCTCTGATTTAATTTCACGTCAAATGATATCGCAAAGCTGGACTTGGTAAACCTACAGTATTTTCACTGGAGACTAGGGTCTGACATTCTGTCTAAATGAAATTTCCCAGTTGTCCCAAACACTTTTTATCTTATTTCCATGCTAGCAGTTTGAAATGTCACTATGTATTGCCACAATGACAGGTGAGCAAAGGCACAAGAAAGCAGCAGAGCTTGCTTCTCCGGGGAACCACTCCTGGCCAAAGGGAAAATCCATTTTTATCCCTGGCTCCTGGTCCACTCCCAGGTAGTAATGGTGACAGGGGTAAGCTCTGCAACACAACTTCATGAAGGCTGAAATATAGAGCATGAGTTAAGAAACCTTTGTGTGCATCTCCGTACGTATGTATACACACAAGCATGAGTTAAGAAACCTTTGTGTGCATCTCTGTAGGTATGTATACACACAAGCATGAGTTAAGAAACCTTTGTGTGCATCTCCGTACGTATGTATACACACAAGCATGAGTTAAGGAACCTTTGTGTGCATCTCTGTAGGTATGTAAACACACAAGCATGAGTTAAGACACCTTTGTGTGCCATCTCTGTAGGTATGTATACACACACACATGCTACTAGAACGCATAACTAAGGGCCAAATCTTGCAAATACTTCTTACTTTACTGCCACAAATTATCTCACTGAGGTTAGTGAGAGACTGACAGCTATAAGCCTCCTGCAAAACAGAAGATTAAGTTCTGTGGCCATAATACATATTTTACATAGATTGGAAGATTTGGGCTTGGACAGTACTGATTAAAAAATAAAGAAAATACCCTTCAGAAAACTTTTGCTTATGACTTAATGCCTCCTGCTGACTCTGATTTCAGAATCTGCAAAGAGTTCCTCTCCGTGACAGTGAGGAGAAGACCATGGCAACATTTATCATGATGCTAACACAGGTAGATATTTCTATTAACCACAATGAATTGTTCTAAGGACAGCCTAAAGACCATACTCTGAACTTGGATTTCCCTTGACTGAATCTTTTTCTTGCTGTAATGATTCTTCTGCCTGTAAAAGGCAACGTCTATGTATATAGGCTTGCTCACATCACGGAGCTGGTAACCACTACAAGAAAAACAGAGGGGTTTATATTACCAATTAACACGTGCATACTGCTTACTCTTCCACTTATAGAATCATAGAAGGGTTTAGGTTGGAAGTGACCTCAAAGATCATCCAGTTCCAACCCCTTGCCATAGGCAGGGACACCTCCCACTAGAAGGCTGCTCAAGGCCTCATCCAACCTGGCCTTGAATATGTCCAGGGAAGGACCATCTACAACCTCCCTGTGCAACCTGTGCTAGTGTCTCACCACTCTCACCGTAAAGAACTTCTTCCTAACATCTACTTTAAATCTCCCTTCTGACAGTTTATACCCATTACTCCTTATCTTCTCATTACAAGACCTTGTCAATAGTACCTTTCCATCCCTCCGATAGCCCCCTTCAGATACTGGAAGAGTACTCCAAGGTCTCCTCCAAGCCTTCTCTTCTCCAGGCTGCAGAGCCTCAACTTGTGCTAGTTTGAGCCTAGCTGGGATGTTTTGGTGAGAAGAACAAGATCATAGGCTGAGAAATGAAAACAAAGGTGAGGTCTACTTCGCTCACAGTCTTGCTGAGATGTGTACAAAGGAAAGACAAAACAAAGATTAGGTCGCTTTGCTCTGCACTTCGTTCTGGGCTGTTCTCTTCTGCTTTGCCTGCTGGGGAGAGCTGGGGCTGCTGGCTGAACTCCATCTTGCTCTCTAACCTCACCCTCCATTTGCTTGGCTGCTTCACCTTGCTTTTTTTTTAATCCTCTTGGCCAAACCTCCATTCTTCCTTAGGACTGGGGTAAGGTTGAGAGGGGTNGGGCTCCAGAACTGCACACAGTACTCCAGGTGGGGTCTGAGGAGAGCAGAGCAAAGGGGCAGAATCTCCTCTCTTGCCCTGTTGCCCACACTGCTCTTGCTGCAGCCCAGCACAGGGTTGGCTGTCTGGGCTGCACTCACACTGCAGGCCCATGCTGAGCTTTTCATCAACCCAGACTCTCAGGTCCTTCTCCTCAGGGCTGCTCTCAGCCATTCCCCACCCACTCTGGAGTTGTGCTTAAGATTGCACCCACCCAGGACCTTACACTTGGCCTTGTTGAATGTCATGAGGTCGGCCTGGGCACACCTCTCCAGCCTGTTCAGCTCCTTCTGTCTGCTGTGGATAACCCTCTGTTTTCCCTTACCTCTGTCAGTGAGATAGCAGACTTGCTACTTACAGCAATGACTCCATCTGAGCAATGCCAAAAATGGAGCAGTGAGCATTTGCATGCAGCAACTTCCCTCTAGAAACCCAGCACCCGTATCAAGCCGTGTGAAAGGCTGGCCTCATTGAAGTCAAAGCTCAAAATTTCACCCATGATTTATTTTCCAGTAAGTCATCTCCCACTGTTCTGCTCTTTGATACTGCCTTCCCTCTGAGAGTGCAAAAGATATGAAAAGGTGCATTTCTATCAGCAACATCCACTTTAAAATTCTACATTCTACCCTCTTTCTAAGGCTCTGCATTCTCTGATTCTATTATTCAATCTTCACCTATCTTTATCCTCAGAAGAAATAATTTTTACTATCACAGTATCTTACATGCAAAAATGCCAGACATCATCAGGGTCAGTCTTACAAGCAAAAGGAAACAGCCTTTTGAGCAGTGGACCATAGGGTTCTGCATCACATTTTAACTAGTTTCACCTGAAGATGTAAATCCATACTTTTTTTGCTTTAACAGTACACAAGTGAGGCCACAAGTGACCAAAATCATTCCACGTTATGAGTGAAATGTACTGTATTTTAAGGACATACATTTTCAGAGCTCAGCAGAGGGATATATCTCAAAGCTCCCTCTTCCAGGGATGCAAGAGATCACCTGCCCTCAGGAGACCCATAGCCAGAGCCATTTCCTTAGTTTACCATTCCTTTGCTACAGCTGGAAGCAGGGAGGGAAGCAGAAATCTGTGGATGGAGTCTTCAGTTTATTTACTATTCTAGTGGTTAAAACACTTCCTCACAGTCCTCATTATTCAGCAGACATTATTCTTTAAAAAAACAATCAAAAAATTAGATAAAAAGCCTCAGCATTTCTTACAGAGAAGAACAGTAACCCTATGCATGTGCACACCGACACAGAATACATTCCAGACATAATAGATTTCATCTCTTCTTCATGCATGATCAAGATCTGCAATACTGCATGCTATGCAATTACACTCAAGTTAAGAAAGTACACAGAATATGAGTGGGATTTATCATGTTACTTTGACATACTTGCACATGAAAACACAAAAGTCCTTATCAAGCTTTGCTCACCAAATGTCAGAGGAGTTCAGCTTCTACCTGTAAATCCAAAATGTTAAAAGGGAGGGCAGAATTTGACTTCGTTTCACTGTGCTTAACTTCAACTTGTATTCAGACTGATGAATCAGAAAAGTGTTTCAAATCCATGCTATTGCTGGCTGCCACCAGGAATGAGTTTTCTGGAGTGCTTAACTCTTTTCCATCCTTCTACCCCTGGGAAGAGTTTACTCCTGCTGTAGCTTTATTTCTTGCAATGCATGGGGAATGAATGTGGCCTGCTACAATTAGGTATGGTGAATACAAGTTTATTTATACTAGTCTTTGTCAGCTGAATTTAACTATTCAAAAGCCAAATGTTTGCTCTGAGCTGGTTTGCTGGGCTGCTCTACAGACAAGGGAGAGAGATGATCCCTTGCCAATTGTACAACCTATCCACAGACTGCTGTTTAAAGCAGCTGGGATGGATAGCAGGGTTTATTTTTCATCCACTTTAAAAAGGAAATTGAGGAATTCATGCTTAGTTTCAATTCTCAGATGAAATAAGGAGAAAAACAAACAAACAAACAAAAACCATCACCAAAACGCATCAAATCTCCAAACCTGAGAAGCAACAACAAAAAATTAACTATACCTTAAGGACCCTTGTGCATTATATAAAATAAAGCTTCTGCAAAAACGTGGTGAGAAAGGTGTTTGTTCACATGAGCATGCATGTGTATATATAGAGCACATAAAATGTGACACCTAAAAAATACATATATATATATCTACCAACTTCTGGCAATACTGAAAACCCTTCAGCATGTTTCTTCTTTGAAAGTGTGCAATGCTTATAAGAAGGCAACTGTGATACTGCTTTTAAGCTATTTTAGTAAGGGCCCTTGACAAGCTTCACATAAAATATTCAGCATTGATGCTTTCAAGTCCACACAATTCAACTTGAAAAGCTCTCTGTCTTCAGCCCACATTATAAATAGGTTATTATAAAGGTGGTGTGTGGATTAGATGCTTTCCCTTACCATTCTCATCTGCCTTTCTAAAGTGTGATAGCACTGGACTACATCACAAACAGGCAAAAATCAAAACCTATGTAGTTTTGGAATTAAAATTATTTAGTTAAAGTGTTAACAGCTCTAAAGATGTTCACATAATTTTCCAAACAGTTACTGTTACATCTTCAACAAGTAACAGTAAAGCTGAATAGCAGCTGGAATTCTAAGGGTCCTCTATTTCCTCAGTCCTCTCGTATGGCCACACCTTCAATTGGGAAGCCTTTTCTCAATTAACTTTTGAAACAAAATCCCAACTTTACAGATCTGAGGAGCTAATGCTACTGATTTCAGAGGGAGTTGGCTTTCATCTCTGTGCTAGTTTGAAGCTAGCTAGAATGTTTTGGTGAGAAGGACTAGATCATAAGCTATGAAATGAAAACAATGGTGAGGTCTGCTTCCCTCATGGTCTTGCTGAGATGTGTAAAAAAAAAAGGCAAAGCAAAACAAAGATAAAGTCACTCTTCACTTTGCTCTCAACTTTGCTCTTGGCTCTTTGCCTGCTGGGTAGCTGGGGCTGCTGGCTGAACTCCATCTTGCTCTCTAACCTCACCCTCCTTTTGCTTTGGCTGATCCACCTTGCTTCTTAATCCCCCTGGCCGAGCCTCCAATCTTCCTTGGGACTGGGGTAAGGTTGAGAAGGGTAGGGGGAAGGGGAGAGGGTGGTTGAGAGCCCCTCCTGGGGACTCAGGTTTCTGGGAGGGGAGTTGTGTTTCTGTATTACCTTTTACCTTGTATATTTCTGTATATATCTGTATATAGTGTAAATATCTGCTGGTATATTGTGCCAGCTGTAAATATAAGCTTCATTCATATTTCCAGAGCCAGCTGAGTCTAGTCTGGGTGATTTCTAAAGTGTGGGGGGGCAGGGAACAGCCAAAGCACCACAATCTCTAATCTTCTATTTTTATCTGCATAATGAAGTGATACCTGCTCAATGTAAGGTCTTAGAGCACTACACTGAAACGCTGGCAAACATCTACGCTGGAAAGCACAACATCCACGTTAACTTTTCAGACTATAGCTGCAATGAAGGACTCTGCCAGCATAAAGGAAAAGCCATCCTCAAATTCTTTTAGATCCAGAGACCTCTGTTTTTCTAACCTATTTAGACGCCAAAGCTGGCATCAAGATGGAGATACTGTTAAGCCCGTATGCTGAAATTCATAATGGAAAGCTGCAGTCTTCAATCAGGCAGAATTCCAAGTACAGTACTTATTTTTTTCCTCATCTGTTGTCTGAGAACTTCAGGATCAAGCAGATCATTTAAAGCCTACTGAGATCAGTGGCAAAAATCCTACTGGCTTCAATAAGCTTTGGATCAGACTCAGGGGACCACATCCGGAAAGCTGCATTTGTGAGTGGCCGCTAGTGAGGCTTCCAGAGAAATGATGCAGCCTTTCAGCAAGTGCTGAAGACACTTCTATGACTGAGGGCTTTCCTCATGGATTTTGAGAACAAATAGGTTCTCACTTGAACTATGCTTAATTTTGCTAGCTCAGCACACACACTTTTAGTTATCCTAGTTTTCCTCTCATCTTCTCTACATTCCTGTCACGAACTGTGCTAACCAGGCCTTCTCTTAGTTCTGTTTCTTTGGAAATATGGTGCTTCTTTTTCACTTTCCTTCTCCCCCTTTCTCCTTCCTCTCTGGGCATTTCACACGTGACAACAGAACTTCATAAAAGGACAGAGACTAATAACACTTTTAAATTCTACTCATGTTATGCAAAGATATTTTGACTTCTGCTGAACTCAGGCTATAGGAAATGGTAATTTCAAACTGGACCTGATACATTATATGGACAGTGAGATATTTCCTATAAATATTTTAGCTAGTAATTCTATTCTTCCCAAAAAAGAGAATGACTTAATTATCAGGGGCTTCTGCTCACACTATTCATGGAAACAGATATACTTCTTTAGCATATTTAAAGATATTAAATTATGAACAACAGTTCACAAAGGGTAACTATCAGAGATAATTATTTAATAGTTCATTATGATGACTATAGTGGATTTATTTATAATAAGCATCACCTTTTATACCATGGTACTAAAAATCATGTATTACTTCACAACCCAGGAAAGGCTCCTTTGGCACTAGCAGACTGGAAACCTGTTAGTCCAGTCCTGTTAAAATCCAGACACGTTTCTCTCTGCAACTCCGATATTGCATGGTCACTGCAATCAATTTCCTTGTCCAAAGCACCCGTGTCAGTCTGCTATAAGAGCTACCCATGCACCTAGGTAATCACAATTTACCATTTTCTGTGCTTTATAATCTACCATTTAACCTTTTAAACATATGGTTACCATAGCCTCTACAAGCACCACGTCTTACTTCAACTGGAGAGTATCAGGCATACAACACCAGGCTTATACAGCAACCTGTTTGACTGCAAATTCTATCAAAGCAGAGCAAGTCTCTGTCTGTCTGGGAGGGAACAACAGTCCTCTCTGTCTTCTCATCCCAGATGTGATAAGCACATAACTGAAACTTACATCCCACTGAAATAAGAAGTTTGCCCACTGATTCAAACCATATCAAGATTTAATTCCTGCTGACTAGTGGCAAGATGTTTTGTTGTAGAGTTACTGCAAAGCATACTTCATTAATGGCAATACTGAACCATTGGAAATTCAAGTAAACCAGAAGGACCAGACCAAATGCTCACTACAGTCATAGAGAAGATGAAGTGAGCCCTGGGTTATACCTTGCTTACAATGCAACACCTGTAGAGCTAGCAAAAATTTACACCAAGGGTTAGAGTCATGTTACTGATTGCCTATATAAAATTCTTCCCTTCTGAGGAGGGAAGAAGAGATGTTGCACATTCAGAAATGAGGACAGCTTCCTCCTGCACATCTTACACAGCGCCTCTGAACAACTGGCAGTGGGCAAACCCACATTTTCATGCCAAATGTAGGGGCCATTAACATATCCCTGGGTGAGCTGTTTAGATGGAGTGCATGGGTGACTTTCAAGGAGCTTCTCTGCGTGTGTCCTACACCTTTCTTTCAGAGAACTGTTATCTGTTATGGCTCAGAAGCAGCTCAGATGAGGCTGAAGATCTGAATTTCGGCTTGGAGTTGGGGGTGGAGAGGAACTGTCACATCATCTGTGTCTGATAGGGCTGGGTGCTAGGTTGGACTGGATGATCTTGGAGGTCTCTTCTAACCTGGTTGATTCTATGATTCTATGAAAATCCCCATAGAATAAAATGGAAAAGAGCAGATATAAGTGGTGAAAACACAATGAAGGTGTGGGAAGAGAAGCAAGACCTTGTTTCCACAAACTTCATTACCTACACACACTCAGATGAACTGCTTAGAGCAAATGAAAACCTGCAAGCTGGGTTCACCCACACGACCTCACCAAGTCTGAGAACTCTAGCACAGAAACCACAGCCTGTGAACTTATTTGCTTTGAGATTTAACAGCAACTTTTAAATTCTGAGCAGTTAAAAGTGCTGCATATCTGACCAGAAGCCACGGAACAGCAGCATGAAATGGACCTTCCATTCAGAGCCTGGGGAGCTCCCTGTGTTGCTTGGCTGCCTTGAGGGTGGCTGTTTTTAAGAATCACCCCAGGGCTGGAAAAATCTAATTGCTGGAACAGATTATCAAGAAGCAGCTGTTTCTGTACCTTCCCAAGTTTGCCCTTCCTTGTCAGCTTTTGCTGGAGTAAAACAAATTTACCTGAAATATAACCCTCAGAGTGGGGTGAGAGGGAAGTGCAATAAAATTAGACGTATTACATGAAAGCTGTGATATGAAAGTCACAACCCCCTCCACCCCCATTATGCATTCCAACTAGAGTAACATCTTATACTCACACCAATATTTACCTCCTTGTCATCTAAGGAGAAAAAAAACCAGTCAAACCAACTTTTAAATTAACTTAATATCATGCCTCCAGAAATGACTGATACCTCTAGAAAGACAGTTAAGGACAGCAATAAAAGCAAAACCTGGAATACTGCAAACGTGTGGGATTTATTCTCGAGCCAAAGCTTATTCCTGAAACACTAAGATTTGACTGCTCATGCTGTAAGCTTAGCTAAGATTTTTAATGCCCAATCCAGCAGGACACTTCTGTATGAAAGGCCAGTGCTTTCAACAGGCATGCTGAAAAACACAAGAAACAACTATTACAGAAACAAAAAATAGAAGAACATCTGGGAGAGTTCTCTGCAGAAGACTCACCTGCAGTGCTTGCTTGTTATTCAGCCCTGATGGACTGGATCCATTGGCAACAGCACCACACACCCCCAGGAGCTTCTCCAGGCTCTGAAGGGCACTACAGTTCTCCAGAAGCTGAGGCTGTTCACAAGCTTATCAAGCTCATCTCAGCTTGTGTTAGGTGTGCTTCAGAAAGCATCACACAACTCCAGAAGAACTGGTGAAGCTTAGCCTTCGGTGCCTGTAGTTTTAGACTCCAATGACTGGCAGGTCTGCTTGCTGTTTGTTGCTAGTTTTCACTAACCATGATGGAAGAGTGCTGATGCCTTCACCCTTTCAGTGCTTGCAGAAGGCATTCACTCCCCAGAAATATTTTTGGCTTTACTGATTGGTTGCTTTCTTTCACAATTTAAATAAAGTTTCCATGGGAAAGGATATTTTGGAATGGACAATTTGAATAATTAACAACTAAAATTAAACTGAAGCCATGGTGGAACACCATTCAAAGTCTTCAGCACATTGTTAGCACAATCTTCTCTTATTGTGTAACTAAACATAAAACCAAGTGTCAGAAGCAGCTGCAAGCTCTAGGGCAACAGTGGGGGGGAGGAAGACTACTAAGTAGAAAGGTTCTTTGATGTGTGGGTTCTCTGCTCTCTAAAGCAGGTTTATCAGAGACTTGCAGCAAAAATGACCGATTCAAACAACAAATGGTGGCAGAGAGGCAAGCTTACATCTCTGATTTCATTAACAGGGATTTTTATTTGGAGTTTTTTTACACAATGTATTCCAGTTTAAAATAGACTGGATGAGGCACTTAGTGCCATGGTCTAGTTGATTGGATAGGGTTGGGTGATAGGTTGGACCAGATTATCTTGGAGGTTTCTTCCAACCTGGCTGATTCTATGATATTAAGTATACTGTTACTTTTTTGGTCAGTTCATTATTTTTAGCATTCACCTTCAATCTGGAACTACTCAATCAAAGTCTACACTTCAAATAATATAGTAAAAACATGAATACTCTTAAAAAAAAAAAAAGACACTGTTTAATTGCTCCTCAAGTTAAAACTCAAGCCACTGAACTGCCACAAGTCTCCAAATAATAGAACAGAATCAACCAGGTTGGAAGAGACCTCCAAGATCATCCAGTCCAACCTAGCACCCAGCCTTATCCAGTCAACCAGACCATAGCACTAAGTGCCTCATCCAGTCTTTTCTTGAACACCTCCAGGGACAGTGACTCCACCACCTCCCTGGGCAGCCCATTCCAATGGCAGATCTTAGAATTAGAGCTTGCTGAAAAAGATTTTTACTGGATTGGTTTCTGCTTTCGAAGAAGGCAACACATTGTTTCTTTCAGCCCATACAAGTAGTTCATATAAATGTCTGATTTAAATGAAAAAAGGAATCAACTGGGAATCAGAAAAGCTAAAGGTACCACCCAGAATTTATGAATGAAACCCAAGTATGTAAGGCCAGGTCTATGATCTCTGCAATCTTAAAAGACTAGCCTGACCAGGAACAATACAACAGTTTAGAAACTCTGACAAAGGTAATACTTTGTCTTACAAGATAAAATCTGCTGTCATTAACTTCGTTTTTCTTTATAGGCTTAGAAGTTCTAAGGCAGTTTTATTCTGGTCAAAGAATATACATATATATATTTTAAACTGTTTCCTGTGTTCACACAAATTAATTCTAAGAATTTGCATTCAAGGACAGCTTGAATTAAAGGGGGAAAAAAAAGTTTAAAAAGCAGAATTCATCACTTTACAACCAGGAAATAAATATATATATACATATACAGAAAGTATAAAGTGTAAGAAGGGGAAATGTGAGGACTGTAATGCATAAGAAGCTATGCTGTGGTTTAAATGAGTCAGCTGTCCAAAGCAAACATGAACAAAACGATGCCAATCAGCAACAATCAACTTTCCTCAAATAAATAATCACTCTTGCATTTTTAAGGAGCACAACAGCGAAGCCAGAGTAAAAATATTGATAAAAACCACTGAAACCAGTGCCCTGAAGAAACTGAAAACATCATTTTATAACTGGGTAACTCAGCAAACAGTATCATTTATTCTCCATCTGCTCCTGACTTTCCATATAAGTAACACCATCTACCTAATCTTTCTGCAGCTCCCTTACGGTGCCACCCAATGCTCTACTTCCCACAGCATGCCCCTGCTCTGCACCTTGCCCCTGTTTATCCACCTTATCAGCTCAGGAAGAAATTTTGGCAAAACTCTTCCCTTGGTCACTGATATCTCTGGGAACCAAACCCATTAAGATATTTCTGCCCCCTACTCATGCTGTTTTAACTGTCTGTTGTACAGGAAGGAACTGATAAAAATAGGATTACAATGCCCTCACAGATGAACTGGCAGGAGGCTTGATTGTGATTGATGCCTGAATAAATATACAATAACAGGCCCTACATTTCAACACTGCTTTTGATAGAAGGTAAGGAGAAGTGTCAGTTTTCACTGCCTGGACTGCAGGGCTCTTTTCTCAAATACCTGGAAATTGCCTCTGATTGAAGATTGAATCTTCTACTTTTAGTCTGATTTTAACTAAAGAGCAGGAGGTGGTTATTAGTAGGAATGAATGTGTCTTACTTTGTGAGGCACAAAGGTTCATTTCTTCCCACAGGTGCTTATGTGTGGCCCACCCCCAAGTTCAAATTAAGGTCTAAATTCCTTTGAAGTCTAAATATCTTCCCTACAGACACTTGCTGCCAGTGTGGGTCTCTTGGAAAAATAAGCAACATCCTAACAGCTCCATGGAAAACTAAGAGGCTAGAGTTTCGGGTGGGGAGAGGAGGGCTGGGATTGCTCAGTTTAACAACTCATCCCTTGCTTGGCAGAACTTTTCAACAGGCACTGGGCTACAGACTTAGCCTAGGGAAGGGTTTCTATAGGAAAGGCTGGCTTCAGTAGCCACAAGAGAGCACAAGATTTCCAGCAATCAATTGCAGATGGTTTTCCCTGACTCCACTGTGCTGCAGTATAGACTGAAGCCTGTCTGCATTCTTTGAATCCTTCCTATTAAACTAATTATTAATGAGCAATGAATTTACCATCCCAAACAAATTTCAGGAAGTAAATTCAGCACAGAGTTCTTATTAACCTTCCTCTTTTTTGGAGAAGAGTGCTTCCAGTATCCTGAAATCACACGCCATCAGCTCCCACTTCAAGTAACACAGCGATCTACCCACTTCAGCAGGATCTCAAATACATCCCTTCTTATCCTGCAAAACACAGACACCTGCTTAGCTTTCCGGTGCAATGACCCCGCCAAGTACTTAGGCAAGTACACAAACCTGGCTCTTTTGAAGTGATTTATGAAAGCAAATCTGCATCTGCTCAGTACCTGGCTGGATCATCTTGCTAAAAAGAGCTTAAAAGTAATCACAGCATCACCAAGTTCGGAAGAGACCTCACAGATCATCAAGTCCAACCCTTTACCACAGAGCTCAAGGCCAGACCATGGCACCAAGTGCCACGTCCAATCCTGCCTTGAACAGCTCCAGGGACGGCGACTCCACCACCTCCCTGGGCAGCCCATTCCAGTAGCCAATGACTCTCTCAGGGAAGAACTTTCTCCTCACCTCAAGCCTAAATTTCCCCTGGCGCAGCCTGAGGCTGTGTCCTCTTGTTCTGGTGCTGGCTGCCTGAGAGAAGAGAGCAACCTCCTCCTGGCTACAACCACCCCTCAGGTAGTTGTAGACAGCAATGAGGTCTCCCCTGAGCCTCCTCTTCTCCAGGCTAAACAATCCCAGCTCCCTCAGCCTCTCTTCGTAGGGCGGTGCTCGAGGCCTCTCCCCAGCCTCGTTGCCCTTCTCTGGACACATTCAAGCATCTCAATGTCCCTCTTAATACTTGGCACTTTCACAGTCCTTCACGTGCTGAAACTACCGTCCAAATGGCAAGCAGTGAGGAAAGCATGGAAGTATTATGAGCCTCATTTTGTAGATGGTCCAGGACATCAAAGAAACCAGCTACTTCCTGCTCCTCATATGGTGAGACAGAGCTGGGACTCCCCTTCTCTGTTTCTTCACCCATATGCTCCATCCTTCTGGCATCCACGAGGCTCTCTAACTGCAACTGCAGTCAGCACACAAACTTTAGAAAGTCAGTTCCATCCTTAACCACAGCCTGCAGCAATTAATATAGATCAAATACTGTAATTAAAAATAGCCAGATCATTAAACTGTGATAAATACCAGCACAATACCACTGACGCAGGAGATGGACCAGATCTCCTTGAGGATAGGCGTCTACTGGTGTCGTAACTGTGCCAGCTATTAACTTGGAAGACATTTCTGACATGTATATGTGACCAGCTCTCACATACTACAGACAGCTTTCTAGAGTAGACTTTCTCCCCTACACCAAGAACTGATGCCCCAGGTTTGCCACCTGCAGAAACCAGCGTTGTTGTTTTACTTCCCTCTCACCCACTTGCTGTCTACAACTACCTGAAGCGTGGTTGTAGCTAGGTGGGGGTTGGTCTCTTCTCCCAGACAACCAGCAATAGAACAAGGGGACACAGTCTCAAGTTGTGTTGGGGGAAGTATAGGCTGGANCAATTTCTCACTGGTCACCTGTATGGAATTGCCTTTCACATACAGGCACAAGGGCAAATCACACGGCTTTCTGAGGGGTGGGTAGAGTAACTTCTTAAAAGGATTTCTTCTCAAGGGTTGAACACACTGAGAACATACACCAGCTACGTAGCACTGTGGAAAATACACCATGGGTACTTTCTGTGATCTGCATTATATAGAAAGCACTTTAATTCAAATGGGATGCCCTTAAATTGACAGAAGTACAAAGATACACAACAAACCTACTGCATCCCTCACTATTTAGTATCAGCAGATCCTGCTGAAGTACTAAATGTGTTCTGAAGTCACCACTAAACAAG
Source organism: Tricholaema leucomelas (assembly GCA_013400475.1). Lineage (NCBI taxonomy): Eukaryota > Metazoa > Chordata > Aves > Piciformes > Lybiidae > Tricholaema lacrymosa > Tricholaema leucomelas. The sequence goes on from WAAF01011760.1 coordinate 50,558, forward strand.
ACAGTAAATCCCAAGTAAATCCCATACCCCAAGCCAAAACAGCAACACTTTGCAAATCATTTACCCAGTATAAACGTGGCCAGTTCAAGATTTGGAGTGTAACTGCAGGGGTAACTGTGTCCCTCCTGCAGGCAGCACACACTCCCCACTTTCTGCTCGAGGAATGAATCAGAAATCCAGCTGCCTTGGAGGCAGCCTCTATTAACAGAGGTCAGACCCAGTGTTACTGATTGTGGAACTGAGCTTAAGCTGCTTCTCAGCCTCCCTTCTCTTCCCCAGTTTCAGGGGGATTCAAACGCTTGTAGAGTGACATCAAAATTACTGTGTTTAAAGTAATTTAGTACAGCATGCCACTACTTAGTGTCACTGGAGAAGCTGCCCTCTTCAGAAGGGAAAAGCCAGAAGCCCCAGCTCAGAGCAGTCAGCGACGTATGAGCTCTGTGCTCGCCGCAAGCCATTTCCTTTGCAGTATTCCTCAGTCCTAACCAACTAAATGTAGTATCAAGTGCTCTGGTTTTAACTTACTATAGCTTGGGGTTAGGACAGTCATAAATCAGTGCTGTTACCCACACTTTAATACCTTTTCTTCTCACTGTTCTCAAAATTCCGTTGTGATGTGAACAGCGTGCTCTTCCGACCAAGCTGTGACAAATAAACTCTCCACACTACACCCTAGAACCTAAAAATGGCATTTGCACAGAGCCTGTCAAAAGCAACCCAAACAGTTATAAAAGAAACTGAAATTTCCCAAGATTGTTTTTAGTCAGTTGCTGGTGACACACATTGGTTTTTGAGTTCATAGAGATGCACAGAGTGTAAATGAAAGAGGTCCTGCAGCAGAAAGGTTTTTTTCTCAGTTACAATTTGAAGTATCTCAGGACTGGAATGAAATATAAATTCAGCAGGCTACTAACCAAAGGATACATACCCCCAAGCTGCACAGCAAGAAAGCACTTAAATCCAGGGTGAACTTAAGCAAACACATAAATCTTATCATTTCACAAGGATGAACGAGTGCACTTAAAATTAAGGCAAGAATTTACTGTTGCATTTGCAAACAGGTGAAATCAAATTTCAAATCTATGTGAAAGGAATAAAATAAGGCTCTGACTGCTGACGAACATGAAATGGACAATTCAAGCTTGAAATGCTAACACAGAAATTCTATCTGGAGTACTTTTCCCTTTAAAATCAGATCCCGAAGAAGCAGTGAGTGCTGATCACTATGAATTAAGGAGCGATACTGAGAATTATCTCCTAGTAGGTCTAAATTCAGCACAGAATAAAATTACAGTGTAATTGGGGTGGGGGTGGAGGAGGTGTAATTGCTGTAAGAAAGAATTACAGCTACTCAGCTATGAAGATTTCGAAGTGTTCCAAAAAGCACAGAGCCATTTCATCGTATTTGATCTTTTGTAAATATATTAAATTGAGTCACGTCAGTAGATAAAAAATTATAGAGTAGATTGTATCATCCCAGGCTTAGGCAAAATATGATACAATCATTTTTGCACAAAAACCTAAAACTGGCTTGTCTGTGAGGGCTACCATGCGAGTGAAGAGTGGCTGAAGGGCTGTAAACAAGCATCACAAGGGAGGTGCTAGCGAACTGCCACAGGGATTGGTATTAGGATCAGTTTTATTTAACATCTTTATTAATGATCTGGAAGAACTGGTAAACAGCAGATTAATTAAATTCACAGATTTCAGTGTAGTGAGAGGTGTTATAAACATGACAGTCGGGGAAGAAATTATGCAATAGGAGGTTGTAAACACTGAGAGAAATAAGAAACTGAGATTGTTTTTTAAAAAAAAAATTAAAAAATTAGCAAGCTAAAACATCTGAGACGAATTAAAAACCATAAATAATCTGTGAGAGGAAGGAACCCGAGAGAGGCTAAGCTAAAACAAAAGACCTGGGGGCAGCAGCTGACAGCAAATTATGTATGAGCTTGCAACATGAATGGGAAAAAGAATACAATGATCTAGGCTAAAGACATGAACGTAGCATAAGACATCAAAAAGACAGCTTGACCCAAGCCTGGACATTCTGCAGGAGCAGGGAAACACAGGCTCACTACACTGCATCATTACTGCAACTAGCCAAGCGCTGCCACTCGCCACGCAGAGCACATCAGTAACATCCAGGCAGAATATCAGGCTTTGGGGATGAGTTGTTTTGGTTTTCTTAATAAAAATTCCTAGCCAGACATCCAATCAAAAAACAATACCCAGAAATACACCCCCCCACCACCACCCATCATCAGACATAAAGCAGGAAAAAGAAGATGAACTAGAAAGGATTGCACACTGAGTCTCTAACGTAATTGGCACTGGGCCCGAAAGCTACAAGGACATAAACATCTTGAAAGGTCTAAGAAAACCTTTAGGCTCATCTCATCAAACATGGTACAGTTTGGATTACTTTCAAAATGAAGAGAACGTAAGAAGGAAATAAGCAGAATATTAATTACCATTAGTAACACCTACTACTCTAAGGAGCAATCTTACAAGGAATTAACTAAAGCTCTTTTTTTTTCTTCATTCATTAAAACCAGGCAAAACATTAAAAAATACAGAGTAGGAGACAATCCTGCCCCTGCAGAATGACTTAATAGGTCTTTTCTACCTCTATCTTCAATGATTCCATGAAAGACAATAAGCAGAGAGACAACCCTCTGCAAAATTAAATCACTGGGAATCAACCAGAGAATGAAAATTAAATCAGACTAAAGTATTTTCTTCTTTGTGAGCATTAGCATTAATCACATGCAAAAGTAAAATATTAGTTAATTTGATTCTCTGTGCCTTCCAGACTCTGGTCGAAATGAATCAATGCAGGAAGAGTGATTTCTCTGATAATTGGGCAAGTGATAAGAAGGGAGGAAAAACGAAGAAAGAAAGGAAGGAAAAAACCCCAGTATAAATAGCTGGCGAAAATGGAATTAGCAAAAAGGGACTAGGAAAAAAAATATGGCTGGGGGGGGGTGGGAACTGTTTCCTTGGAAATCATACTAAGAATGACAGACTTAAAATTTCACTGTAGTGGCTTTGAAAGAGCATTATCCAAAGACAGCTAGAAATGGAAAGAAAAGCATCTTGGACAGCACAAACTAGTAGCAATTTAAGTGACTGTGCTTACTAGCATGAAAAACCTCTGAAAAATGGCTTTACTATATGGCACCTTCAGATGGTCTGCCCTCTGTAACACCTCCAGTGTGAAGGTGGTGCCAGAGTCCCAGCTGCTCCTCAAGCGACACAATAATGAGTTTTCAAGGCATCCATTTGAGAAGCTCTTCTCCTCAAGCGCTGCGGAACAGGTGAGGTGGGTGTGCGTAAGCCGCTCGCTCGGCTACAAGGTGCTGTCAGCGACAAGGCACAACCCAAGGCAGCACATTTGCGCTGCCTCCGCTCAGGAGGGAGGGAGGGAGATGTCATGCTGGCACTTAACTCTGCTCCTTAGGCCATGAAAGGTCAAGCTGGACAAACCATAGCCTAATGAAGTGGTTTGCAGGTGGGGGTGAGGCAGCACAAAGCCTTTCAATTAGCGGTTAAATGACAGCAGGAAGAGGTAAGGGACTCCATTCTCTGTTCTCTGGCTAGACAACGTGAATTCAGGTGTGGACTTTGCTGGAGCACAAGACTGGCAAAGGCTGGAAATGTCAGCCTGTGGAGAAACTGAGGCATGTGCCACAGGAATATTGGAAAACCAGGCATGAACACGGTGAGAGGCAAGAACAGCAGCTGAGACAAACCCTGCCGCCCCGGGGCCAGGGCTTTTTCCAGACAGCAGCCCAAGTTCTTTAGTTCAGTGACAGATTTTATTCAGCTGGCAATGAAATAAGTAATCAACATAACAAAAACTTTTTAGATCAATAAACCTGAAAGAACAGCACAGAAAAAGTAAAGTGGGGGCCTGGTTTGTTTCTTCTGATACATTTTAAAAACAGATACTTTCCTCCTACGGAGAGGAAATGCTGTATTTAATTAGATGCATAAATCATTACGCTTTTATAGTTAGTAATATCTTCCATAATGAAACTAAATTAGCTTCTCACTACAAATGCTGTTCACTGTTCAAATTTTATGATAAGGTCTAATAATGGAGGTGCCACAAAACAGTTCCTTTTGAGGGCTTTTTGTTTATAGTCCAACCAAGTCTTACATTATTTTTGTGTTGTATACATCAGAGGAATTCTGTCTGGCTTTCTACCTGCTGCAGAAAAATGGACTCCTGTCTTACAGTAATGCCCCTGAACAGGTTATGGAGATAGACTTATCTTTAAAACTGGTTTATAACTTAGTCCTCTGTCTGTGATCAAAGCTCGAATTTCAATCCTCACATTTAAAGATGATGCAGACTCTTCTCATCCAAAATGCACCTAACAAGCAGTTCTGCTGTGACAGGATCCATCCTGCATCTCTCTATCACTGTGCAGCCACAAATGTCACTAACTTAAGCAATTTTCTTCTACAGGACTGCAATTATTTTCTTCTTTTTATTTTCCCCATCCTACAGCAACACAATCAAGATGTAAACACAAAGAAAGTGTAGCAGACACATCACTGATTTCACTGCCATTTAAGACAACCCGAGCAGCTCTGTGCCATGGTCTGATGAGGAAAGCACATTAAGCACTTGCAACAGAACATCCAAGTGGACCTGTTTTGCAGCCTGATTAATAGAAACAACCTCTAAGGACTAATCACAAGTCGAGCCCTGTTTTGTAGATTAATAGAACAAAGGCACAAGAGAATAGGGAAGGTTACAGGACTGGAATATAAATAAGACAAGGTGCACACTCTAGGTAGTTTGACTGTTAGTAATTATCAGCTAAAGGCACATCCTTACAGCAAGGTCTCGCTGTTCTGTGCTAAAGCAGCTCACTTCCAGATGGACATCCAGTTTGTGCATCTCTAAGTATTTGATCTAGATTTTAATGCCAAAATTTATGAAACAAAGTGTACTTCATCTCACACTTGGAGTATCGCTTACATTTCTGCTGCTATTAGACCACTACAGAATTTGCAGGAACTGGAGTTTCCAGTTATCCATACGTGGATGAATGGTACTCAAAAATGCTGCTACTGCAATACAGCAGCACATGCTCTGACCCAGCAGAGATCTCCCACATCCCATCTGATGCTGAGAGGTGCTGCTATGCCATCCCAGTCAGTGAATTTTCCTGGCCCTGAGCAGGATTCCACCACATGAGGAAAAGGTAATCAGCCAGGAAGTCCTACAAATAAACCCCCTTGGCATTAAATGCAATCTAACATACATCTTGTCATTACCTGAGCTTTGCTAACATTCAGCCACTAGAAGTTAAGCATGAACTGTGTGCAGAGTCTACACAAGTATCATATAGGAAAGGAAAGAACTTTTTCATGTCTCTGAAAAAAATACTTCTCTGCTTTTCAAAGCATTCAAGGTGATTTGCTATAATAAAACGTAGTGAACCTAATGACAACACAAAAAGCTACATCTGTGCTTGCTTTGAGAGTTCAAGAACAGACACAATTTATAGCCAGAGTTATTAAACATTTGCAACTTGCTGTCCAAAATCCTAAATGAAGAAATCCTTCTAACTTCAGGGTGGGTTTCATCCTTCATGTGACAGGGTATCTCTTTAGAGATTAAATAGATTAGATAACATTTTCAGAGAGATTTGTGATGTCCAATGATAGGACAAGGGGCAATGGGTGCAAACTGGAGTACAGGAGGTTCCATGTGAACATAAGGAGAAACATTTTCACTCTGAAGGTGACAGAACTCTGGAACAAGATGCCTGGAGAGGTTGTGGAGTTTCTTTCTCTGGAGACATCCAAAACTCACTTGGATGTGTCCCTGTGTGACCTACTCTAGGTGATCCTGCTCTGGCAGGGGGGGTCAGACTGGATGATCTTTTGAGGTCACTTCCAAGCCCTAACATTCTGTGATTTTCCAAGTTTTCCCAAAAGCCATTGCTATACACACAGGAACACAAGCAATGACATTCTTACAAACCTAGGATCAAGTTGGGCAATGGAAGACATTCTTACTTCAAATGATAACATCTAGGTTTCCCAACAAATATAGATATATTCACAAACAAAAGAGGAAGACAAACTTCCTAGTAACTGACCCCTGGGATTACAGCATACTGGGACATCCCATATTATGAATGGGAACTACAGCTTTCAGACCAACATTTAGTTTGCCTTTCTCTTCCAAGAAAGTTCTCCCAAGGAGCCCAGATGGAACGACAGGAGAGGTGTTCAAGTGAACACCTTTCTTGTAATTCCTTTTATTACATTCCCAGTTTTGGAAGCAGAATGCATTACAATCTGTGCCAGCAAAAGGAGACAGAAAGATTCACCTTTCTTTCTTACATAAAGCTTTTGTACAGAGTTTGGGGCAATCCACAATCTGCAAGCATATTTCCAGGCTGGAAATGCATAAACCTTAAGGGAATAACAGAATTAAGCAGCTGCAAATACCAGCTCTCTTTTGAGTAGGATACACTGATTCATATTTGTGCAGAAATAAACTGCCTTTTTGAAGAACTAAACCCCACAGCCTTCTTGTCACTACTACTCATCTGCCAAATGCTGCTGAAGCACCCAAAGGGAGGGTGAGAGCTCTCCAGAAGCAGAGGACAGACAGGTGGTTGATCTGCAGCTACCACACTGGAGCACTCACAACATTACCTACAAACTAAATACAATGACACGGTTGTCAGGTGATTTCGTATCATCATGAGCTCATTTTCTGGGAAGCTTTATTTCCTTTATCAAAGCAGCCATAGGTAGCATGATATGCGTATCAGTATGTAAGACAAACAGCCCATGGAGTAAAGGATGCTGAGTTTAGTGTTTATCTAAAACACTAAGAAGCAAAACAGAGAATAGTTTACAGGATCACAGGATGTTAGAGGTCGGAAGAGACCAAGGCGATCATCGAGTCCAACCCAGGGCCGTGCCAGAGCAGGAGCATACAATCTAGCACAGATCACAGTGGAACGCATCCAGACAGGCCTTGAAAATCTCCAGCGAAGGAGACTCCACAGCCTCTCTGGGGAGCCTGTTTCAGTGCTCTGGGACCCTTACAGGAAGGAAGTTCCTCCTTGTGTTGAGGTGGAACCTCCTGTGCTGCAACTTACACCCATTGCTCCTTGTCCTATCAAAGGCAGCAAGTGAGCAGAGCCTGTCCCCCCACTCCTGACCTCCAGCACTCAGATGTTTACAAACATTTATTAAATCCCCTCTCAGTCTTCTCTTCTCCAGGCTAAAAAGCCCCAGGTCCCTCAGCCTCTCCTTGTAAGGCATGCCCTCCAGTCCCCTAATCATCCCTGCAGCCCTCCACTGGACCCTCTCCAGCAGATCCCTGTCCCACTTAAACTGGAGAGCTCAAAACTGAACACAGTATTCAAGATGAGGTCTCAGCAGGGCAGAGTAGAGGGGAAGGAGAACCTCCCTTGATTTGCTGGACACATTTTTCTTAATACACCACAAGATCCCATTTGCCTTCTTGGCCACAAGGGCACATTGCTGTGCCATAGATGTTATTCACCAGGACTCCCAGCTCCCTCTCCACACGGCTGCTCTCCAGCAGATCACCTCCCAGCCTGTCCTGGTGCAGTTTATTTCCTTCCCAGGTGCAGGACTCTGCACTTGTCCTTCTTGAACCTCATTTGGTTCCTCTGTGCCCAGCTCTCCAGTCTGTCCAGATCTCTCTGGATGGTTGCACAGCCTTCAGCTGTATCAGCCATGTTACTTGGTGGTAGGTCTCACGACCTTCTCCCAGGTATGCCATGCATGCAGGATATGAAATAATGCCTCTGCCTGTACAAAATTAATGGAGGAAGTGGCCAGGCATCACAGCTTGTGGCGCCTTCTGTACTTACTCAGGAGCATATGAGATACAGCCACATCTATGAAGGCAGCACTATAAGCTGCTGGCATCATCCTGCTCGTAAATCACTGCTTAACCCTTCTCTGGGTGTGCACATAGCTCTCAGACATGTTAAGACTTTGATACTTAACTAGTAGAGTCAGAAATGTCAGCAACCCTCCTACTTCAGATGCACATAAACCATAATACAGACTAGCATCTAAACATTGTAGAGGTGGCTATAAATATCTGGCAGTCTCATTGATTTCCAGCTGAATCCATGAGTGTTGACCACTTCTGAAATAAGGTGCCAGATCTAGTCTAGTGAATGGATCCTCACAAAAATCTGATGAATGTAGCTGTCACTCTTGACCTTTATGTCTATGCTCAGATGTGGGGTTAGCATTCTCCTCTTTGAAGCACTTGTGCAATTTTGGCTTTGTTTCATAGCCTCTATGAATTACTTTAAGCATTTTTATACACATGTTAGGGTAAAAGGTAGCATTCTGATCAATAAGGATTAGATAAATATGACCCAAATCATCTTGAAGACAGTCATGATAAATCTTATCCTTCACTGGGAACTGACAAAATCTACTCACTTGCTACTTGACTTTATTAGAGCCAAACCCATCTTTTTCAGACATCATTTGTCCTCCAGTTCTATTGTATTTTATCACCACAACATCACATGAGCTCTACCATCAGCTCTACTCGAAGCAATGTAAAGTTGTCCCTTAGATGAACAACAGAGCAAATCACCTGTAGACTACATCACTGTCACACACCTACCAGTATCCAAGACAAGCCCTACCTTCTCCCCTGGCACCCCTCCACCCCAATCTCATTCACTGTACCACATCTTGCAAAGACACTTGAAAGTATCCCCGTTTTTCCAGTTACAATGCACCTCAGCAAAGCTGTTAAAATGTCTTCTCTCTAGGTAACTGATAATTATAAATTCAATTAAGTTCATTATGAATCTCCTTGAGCTGGTGAAAGTACTAAAACTCAAACCTGGCACATGTAAGGTGTCTTGCTGAAGTAGGAGTTTTCCCCTGCACTTTTCTGGAGTGGTTTGACATCACACTGTTAAGGTATCAGCCTACACAGTCTCTTCTCACTCTCAATGGGCTGCCCAGGGAGGTGGTGGAGTCACCGTCCCTGGGGGTGTTCAGGAAAAGCCTGGATGAGGCACTTAGTGCCATGGTCTGGTTGACTGGATAGGGCTGGGTGCTAGGTTGGACTGGATGATCTCGGAGGTCTCTTCCAACCTGATTGATTCTATTCTATTCTATTCTATTCTATTCTATTCTATTCTATTCTATTCTATTCTATTCTATTCTATTCTATCACATCTCCCAACTCAGAAGTTATTTGTGCACCCAGAGCTCCTAAAGCAGCAGCATAGTTGGTAATTTCTTCACCAAATGCACTGATGTGTTGTTTGGATCTAAATGCCCAGCTGCAAACACACACACATTGGTGCACATTGAGCTGAACAGGCCTTGTCCTTCCAGTGGTACAGCCCATCATGTAGTCTGCCCATCCTCACAGCAAAGTCTTGGTCTTCCCCTTAGTTCCTCACTGGAATCCTGGTTTCTCTGCCCAATGAGCTCCTTGAAAGGGCCTGAACCTTCTCTTGCTCTGTGCTCCAGCAGCCAGGCCCTAGTTTGCACTTGTCCACACGTCTTCCAAGCGCCTCTTTGCCTGTTACTCAAAGCATTCAACTGCTCCCTAATTCTTCTTGCTTAGGGTATAAGGCAACGAGGAAAGAAACTGGAGCTTGAAGAGCACCATCCAATGCAAAATCTGTCCTGATGCCAGCTCATCAAAGCTCGAACCCCTCTCTCCCTTCTCCACGCTCCTGCTGTGAAGGTGGCTGTCCTCAAGTCAAGCAATTTTTCAGCTACCCTTCACAGAGTGGCCTTCTAGCTCTGCCTGTCTTCCCCTTCTGCACTCGACCACCACAAAGAGGTATGGTATACATACAGGTAGAAGGAAATGGAAAAGTAAGCATCTCGAAGTGCAGAAGATGCGTGGAAGAATTTCTCCAAGCAAGCATCAGCACGGCACTGAGCGCAACTCTGTAGGGAACAGCCTAACTTCATTCACATTTTGGTTAACTCTCGCCTTTCCTCCTCTTTTCCCAGCTCCTAATCTTTAACGGGCTTCAGACCTCCTCTCAAGAAGAGGTCTAAGAGCAGACAAGCTGAAAGAGTTAAGTAGAATTGCAGTTAATCCCTTCTCTTCCTAAGTCCTCACCGGGTGCAAATGCCTCCAGCACAAACGCCACAATGATCACTACTATTAACCCCAGCTAACAGGGAACTTCTTGCTGGCAGGTGAAAAACACAGAACCAAAGCAAAACTGCAAAGAGAAGCACAACTTGTGGATTTTGTATACACAACTCACAGATCATAGAATCAACCAGGTTGGAAGAGACCTCCAAGATCATCCAACCTATCAGCCAGCCCTGTCCAATCAACTAGACCACGGCACTAAGTGCTTCATCCAGATGATAATGATGTCATTCTTGAGCAAATCACACTTCAACCTATGAACAAAAAACCACTATAAATAATGAGCCCCTCAACAGCACAGCTCATTATCATTATGGCTCTCTGTTTTTTTCTAGAGCAGCACCTACTGAACTCTGGGAAAATGAAGCAGGAATTAGAGAGATAGAGAAGATCTCCACAATCATGGACTACTGAGGGGAGAGAGGATTTAAAAGTAAACAGGATCATATTTTTTTACTTCTAAGTGAATCTGGTATCAAGAAGACTGAAGAAAAGTCAGTGACATTCCCAACAAGGCAAAAACTGTAAATAAAGCACTGCAGTTCCAGGCCAAGGGGAATGCATTCTTTGATCCTACAATAAGAGACCTGAATGACAAATGCCAAGAAAAATGAAACAAGCCTGCACCTTCAAACAAAACCAGGCTACAGTAGTGGTGTGTTTGTTTAACACAGGACAAAAGACTTTAGTCTTTGCCAGTATTTTCCTCAGTTGCTGACTTCTACTGCATAGAATAGAATAGAATCAATCCGGTTGGACGAGAACTCTACGCTCATCCAGTACAACCTAGCACCCAGCCCTATCCAGTCAACTAGACCATGGCACTAAGTGCCTCATCCAGGCTTTTCCTGAACACCCCCAGGGACAGTGACTCCACCACCTCCCTGGGCAGCCCATTCCAATGCCAATCACTCTCTCTGTGAAGAACTTCCTCCTAACATCCAGCCTATACCTCCCCCCCAGCACAACTTAAGACTGTGTCCCCTTGTTCTCTTGCTGGTTGCATAAATGCCAGAATTCCTGAAAACCTGCTGTAACACCAACAGTTTTGTCCAGAATCTTCCAGGTTTCCTCACTACTAAATAACAGTGACGAACTTTATTGCTGAGTAGTCCAATTTCTATTCCTCCCCCTCTTTTTTTTTAAGGCACAAGCTAATTGCCATCCAGGACTATGAAAATAAAAGAAATGAGATCCATTCCAACCCATCAGTAGAGCTGAATCCCATCATGTGAGTTGCCAATTGGTTTTCCAGTCCTCACACTCAATATCTGCTGTTAATTTGCTCGCTATTTCAAGAACTTGAAGACTGTCAGCAAAATCCATGATGCATCACAAAACTTATAATTGAAAAGAAAAAAAAACCCACAACATCTGATTCTTTTCTGACACAATAAACAACATCTGAAAGCCCTGATGAGAACACGGGAGAGGTATTAACTTAGAGCCACTTGTATTAAAGCATGATTGCAAACGAAGCAGGGAAAGAAACTGAGTTACAGAAACAGTTTCAAAGTGATGCAAAGCCATTTGGTGAAAACCTCCAAAAATTTACACCAGGCTAAAAGGAAAAATGTTGCACAAGACATTATTTTTTTGAAGGAGGTGGCTGAACCTATCCGTACTTTCTTAAGGCTGCATTATCCATGCCAATTAAAATTTTGCTTCTGAAAAAAAAAGGAGTTCAGGCACTTCCTCTAGAGTTACTAAAAAAAGCAAATGAAAGCCTTGGCTTTGCAGAGGTGAGCAATAGTGAGCTATTTGTTCTTGACCTCCGGATCACCCTACAGATCAAATTCTTGGACATAGGAAAAACCCACTAGTATTCATTAAAAGCAACTGGGAGGCCAGCTTCGTGCTTCTGTTCTCGAGACCTGAACAAGCTACAACTTGACAAATGTGCAGGATATTGCTGAACAATGCTGCTGTTCCTGTCAGGAGGGAAGAGCTTTATTCCCAGCTTCATTCAGGATGAATTGATTTTCATCACAATGATGCAAATCACAGATTTCAGTCACTATTTAAATAATCAATTTCCATCTTTCACGTTCGCGCTCCTCGGTTATTTCCATAAAGGTGATTCTGTTAATCATTAAAATGCATTGATTTATATAGAATTCATTTTTCTATGAAACATCATCTTCCCTGAAAAAGATTCCTCTGTCTGTAGTTACCTAAAACAAATGCTGAGAGTCTTGGCTCTTCAGTTTCACCTTTTATGGGTGGGATTGGCTCATATATTTTAATAGCTAAAAATAAGATAAATGATTGCTTTATTAGATTTCTTTTCTTAATACTTCTGGCTTGTAACATTTTTCAGTAGAACTTTTATGAGGAACAGAATGTAAAACCCACAAGTAAGCCCTTACTGCCTGGTTATTCATGAAATGAACTACCATAAATTTCTACACACGCCAAGTTTATCAGGACGAGTTCTCATTTCTACCATTTTTGTCTTTTGAATAATAATAATAAAAAAAAAAGGCAGCTACCTGTGGAGCTGAACAGCAGAACAAAATAAAACCAGAGGAGGAAAAAAAAAAACACATTCTCCCTGAACAATTATTTCTGTCAAAACGTGGTTTAAACAAATTCTGGCTTCAGTTAACTGCAGTTCTCTGGTGGTTTGAATGCTTTTAAAGCTTCATTAGAAAGCAGGCCTTGCTAGAATATTTGTATTCCAACGTCTGCAGGTTCCTGCAGTAAATTCAGTCCTTAGCATGGATGAACAATTTCAAATGTAATTTTGCAATACACACATGTTTTGAAATAACAAGATCTGAATTTAAATAACACTCAGATGTATTTGGTTATCCATATTCAGCACCTGAAGCTGCAGTGAAACCAGACAGTCTCTCCTCACCCTTTCGCAGATCCATCAGTATGAATTATGGTTCCTTGTACTTCACAGAGGGAGTTGAAAAGCTTAAAAATTCATATATCCATTACTGTTTGTATTTCTTTGTTCTGTTCAAGAAGCAGTCTTAATCTCCAATTTCCAAAGGAGTAAATGTTTCCACTGGAATCTTTAAGAGTTCTGGCTGCATAAGAAGTATCAATTATTTTCCTACCAAACAAGGCCGGTTCACAGGGCAGAGTCAGAAGGCAGAGAAAGGAGGGAAATGTGGGGGTTTTGGTGGATTGTTATCTACAGACCACATGGAAAAATCTTCAGCCATTTTGCTCCTTCAAGGTACATCAAAGACTCTGCTATTTAAAGGTGTGAAAATGTCAGCTGCGTTCTCCACCTCTGAAAATGAGCAGAGCTCTCATCACAATTCACGTCCCACCCCTGCTCTTTTTCTCTTTTAGGGGTTTACACTCTTGTTTTCAACTCCCCTCCAGCTAATGCCATTTAATACTCTCAGAACCATCAGGCTAAATTCAAATTCTCTGCTCCTTAGAGGCTGTTGATATGCACCAGCGCACATTCCAATTGCAAATACACATGAATGCTCCCGTGTATTGTAAGTTATTTTCTACATACAAATTCTACTAAATTGTAAGTTAGGAGGCACTACTTCAATTCTCCCAGGTCTTTAGAAAGCTTTCAGACGTACCATGAGTAATAACATGTAATGAATATGGACTGATATTTCTTTTCTGTAGTTACACCGAGTTGGCAATTTACATTTTCTAAATAGATAGATGACTTATAGCCAGTTCTCCCAGTATTCTGGCAATTACTTCTTAGAAACCCTTGACAGGCTGAAACCTCCAGAATCACAGCTGTTATTCTTGGTTTGATCCCCTCTTTTTAAATTAAAACCAGTAGCTTTACCAGCAAATGAGAATTTTTTTCCCCCCCTCTGGAAATACTTACAAAAATGCACATAAATTGAACGCGCCAATGTATCTAATTTTAGGGTTGGAGCATCTTCTGGGTTAATGACCACTGTTCCACTTCTGTGACAGAACTAATTGGGGTAAGGAGGCCATAAATCCATACAAAAGCACCACAAATTCTCTTCCTTTGGGGTAATCTGAAGGTTTATAATAGTAGAGTAAGATGTGATTGAGTGCACCCTCAGTAAGTTTGCAGATGACACCAAGCTGTGTGGCACAGCTGACTTGCTGGAGGGCAGGGATGCCATCCAGAGGGACCTGGACAGGCTGGAGAGGTGGGCCCAGGCCAACCTCATGACGTTTAACAAGGCCAAGTGTAAGGTCCTGCACCTGGGTCGGTGCAATCCCAGGCACAGATACAGGCTGGGTGGTGAATGGCTGAGAGCAGCCCTGAGGAGAAGGACCTGGGGGTCTGGGTTGACGAAAAGCTCAACATGAGCCTGCAGTGTGCACATGCAGCCCAGACAGCAACCCTGTGCTGGGCTGCAGCAAGAGCAGTGTGGGCAGCAGGGCAAGGGAGGGGATTCTCCCCCTTTACTCTGCTCTCCTCAGACCCCACCTGGAGTACTGTGTGCAGTTCTGGAGCCCCCAGCACAAGAAGGACATGGAACTGCTGGAGCCAGTCCAGAGGAGAGCCACGAAGATGCTCAGAGGGCTGCAGCAGCTCTGCTATGAGGACAGGCTGAGAGAGTTGGGGCTCTGCAGCCTGGAGAAGAGAAGGCTTCGAGGAGACCTTAGAGTGGCTTTCCAGTATCTGAAGGGAGCCTACAGGAAGGCTGGGGAGGGACTATTGACAAGGTCTGGTAATGTCAGGACGAGGGGGAATGGGTTTAAGCTGGCAGAGGGGAGATTTAGACTGGATGTTAGGAGGAAGTTCTTTACAGTGAGGGTGGTGAGACACTGGCACAGGTTGCCCAGGGAGGTTGTGGATGCTTCCTCCCTGGAGGTGTTTAAGGCCAGGCTGGATGAGGCCTTGAGCAGCCTGCTCTAGTGGGAGGTGTCCCTGCCTATGGCAGGGGGTTGGAGCTGGATGATCCTTGAGGTCCCTTCCAACCTAAACCATTCTATGATTCTATGATTCTATGTGATTGGAGAGGAAGCAGAAAAGAAATTTAAGAAGTGCTGACAGCCTTGTCTGATCATTCTGTCTCAGTTTCCAGGCACAGAACAGATTTGGAACGGATTCTACTAGTATCTGATGTGACTCTTCCTTCCTCTCAAAGAGCAAAATGCAGGAAACTAGACAAATTTTCACATTTTCCAGGAACAGAAAGCGAGAGAACAAGGACAATCCTATCTCTGTGTTCTGGCCACAGAGTAGCTGTTCTAAAAAGCTGTATTTAAAATGATAGCCTCAACTGCACATCAACAGATGCTGAAGAGGTGCTCGACAACAGTCTATCACAGCTGAACACAAGTGAAACATTCTGCAAGGGAGAGGAGCTCAGCATGCCTTTCTAGCAATCTAGCTCCATTTCCCATTGATCACTAACTGGAAGAATTCAGTTACCAATGGACTGATGATAGTGAGGAACAGTTTTCCACGACTAGGGCAGAATACATGTGCTGTTTATTTGTCACAGTTAAAACAGTTCCTTGATGTGGCACCCATAAACATTTCAGAACAAACGTTCCATATCCAAAATGAAAGAACTCCTAACTGCAGTCGCTGGAGTTTGTCAGAGACAAAAGGATAACAGATTGTCATTATGGATTCGGGAAGCAAAAGAGGGGGAAAAAAAGATCATTATATTTTGCCAGTACATATAAATGTCACACAGTTCTTAATTTCAAAATACCAAGCTCTCTCTCCCCTAGATTCGAATTTTATGTTCTCCAGCACTCCTGTAGTAAGCAGAGTTCAGGAAAATCTGTCCCAAATAATTCTGTAGTCATCAGATGCCTGCAGAATACAAACCAGTGGAGCACATGAAAGAAACGGAACACAAGCTTAATCTGAGCAGCAAATCCCAGCTCCACCTCTCTTTTACCCAAAGCCTCATGTGTCCTGTCTTCTGTTATATGCTGCTGTTACTAAAAAAAACAAAAAAAATCACTTTGAAATGTCTTTAAGAGAGAATTCCTAATCTGGGTTATCTTTCCCAGTTAGCTGATACCACAAGATTTAGAGGTTGTTTGGTATTTTTGAGCCGATTTAAACTACTAGCTAAAGGCTATAACTTAAAAACCTAGTAGCTTCAGTTGAGAATGTGAGATCCAAATCTAGATCACAGTCTTCTAGCCAGCACCAGCACACACAATATGACCAAAACAAAGCACAATGTGCATAGTGGGGTATGAATCACCAAGGCCTGTGGGCCAAGTGAACAGAGGCAAGATGAGGAGGAAAATTTCTAGTATCTAGATAGGTTTGCCTCATTCTTTGGTTCAAGCCCTGCCATTTCCTCTTCCTCTCCTACTTTCACCTTTAAAGTAAACATCACATGTTATAATAAACCCTTCTTAGAGGTGTGCATAAATTAGCATTTAAATACTTCAGCTGACAACTGAGAACACTAAGCAGCATAATGATTATCACTGAAGTTCAAGCTTCTGGTAGAGCCTGAAAGGACTGTGGCTATTGTAAGCTTGAGATTACCCAAGACTCCACTTAAGAGAAAAAGGAAGAGTTTCCTTCATACAAAACTAGACAGCAATTTTTCCTTGCTTATACTTGGCACAGAGATGGAATGAGATCAAAACTGACTTCAGATTTCATTATCACAACTTTACATGCAAATGAAAACAATGCATAAAACTGATTAGAATTAATGCTTAAAGCACCTGCTGCCCATACCTTGTGTGTTAAAGTCTACTATACTCAGCTGTTACATCACAGACATAAATACCTAAACAGCATAGAACATAATGGAGCTTCCCTACTCCATATTAAGATGACACTGCAGTAAATCCACAAGTACAAAGTGGATCCTGAGTCCACAATTTTTGAAAGTTATTCATCAGGCAAAACAGAGATAATTACAATTCCTTTTGCCTTACTTCACACACACATGGCTAAATAGAGCCTATTCACCCACCAAGGGGAAAAAAAAGTGGTGTTTTATAGCTAGATTTGACACTGTTCTGTAGGGCAATGCAACGAAGCAGCTTCATGCATTTCCAACAGGAATGATTCCTGCTGTGGTTCAAGTAATAAACAGCAAAGAAAGTTTAAATTGAGACTTACCACGGGGCACCGTATATTCGGAATCCTTTAACTGTTACCTCTGAATCTTGTAAGTAAATACTATTTGTCAGGAGTGACTGAACATTGTCAAAGTCCTCTGGTTTCAATTTGGACACAGAGGGAAAGCGGTAGTAATCTTGTTTAACAAGGTCTGCCATGAATTCCTTATCAAATGTCAGTTCATGATTCCCAGCAATCACTATTTTATATTCATATGGTAGGTTTCCTGAAATAACAAAAAAAGAGGACTTAATTAGCACATTTTCCTCCCACACCAGCATTGCTGGCACAATAAGTAGACAGCTAGCAGTGACAGAATGAAATACCCAAGATCTGTGTGCGCCTCCATGTTGAGCACAAGCTATTAATGCTGCCTCTCTTCCACTGAATGAAGCTACATTAAACTGTAAAATAATGCCACACAAAGCAACATCATAATAAAAAGTGTGTACTGCACAGTTAAACAGAACAAGCTGGAAGGCATCAAACCAGCTCCAAAGGTGGCAGAAACCACCACTGTCACCACTAATGACAAACTGATTTGGATTAGATGTTACACTCAGTCCTACCACTGAACTCATAGGACTTGGTCAGTCAGCAGTCCCAAGTCTCAATCTACTGGAGTGACTGCCAGTGCGATGCCTTGAGTGGCCAGACCAGAGACCACAGCATGTACCACAAGCTACTGTAGTGAGGGTACCAGGCACAGGGTACAGAATTAGGCTCATGAAGCCATTGGTTTTTTTTACAATTATGATGTTATTTTAATTCATCTGTCATAGAACCATAAAATGGTTTGGGTTGGAAGGGATCTCCAAAGATCATCCAGTCCAACCTCCCTGATTTGTGCTCGTGGCATTTACTGCAGACCTAGCCTGTTCTCCAAAGCTTCAATTCATTTGCAACAGACTTTCACTTTATTATCATTATTCAGTTCGTGGTGGTATCTCATTTCTGTAAGAAGCAGGCATGTAGAAGAAACCCTGAAACTCAGGCAAATAAGAAAAAAAGGAAGGAAAAAGGAAATGTGGTTAATTTATTTGCTGTGAGGGTCAGAGATAAAGAATACAAGCTTCATCATCCCAATTTAGGTCAGCTTTTCCCATTGTTTGGAAGGAGGCATGGATCAGGCCCATCAGGAGCCAGATTTCTGGAGTTTAGAAACAGATTTTGAAGCACTTGGTACCAGCAACAAGTGTGCTATCTTCCAAATAAACACACTGGATACTAAGCTCCCTTAAAAATACGGTCCCATACTGCTGTGTCTTCCCAAAAGTTAGGTTCTTCTACCAAAACCTGTCTCATTGTGGCTTGCCAAGCCCCACATCTAAGATAACTTCCACCACCTTCACCAAAAGCCTGATTTCTTAGGCACACCAAATAGTTTATTTTGGTGTTTGTTCCTAGTAATCATTTAGAAAAGGTTGTTTTGATCACATTTTATGGAGTTCTATGGGTTTTTTTGGCTGCTTATATTTTGTTTGGGAGCTGTTAATGTTGGCTGCATCAGGAGAAGTGTGGCCAGCAGGGCAAGGGAGGGGATTCTGCCCCTTTACTCTGCTCTCCTCAGACCCCACCTGGAGTACTGTGTGCAGTTCTGGAGCCTCCAACACAAGAAGGATATGGAACTGCTGGAGTCAGTCCAGAGGAGAGCCACGAAGATGCTCAGAGGGCTGCAGTTGGGGCTCTTCAGCCTGGAGAAGAGAAGGCTTCCAGGAGACCTCATAGTGACTTTCCAGTATCTGAAGGGAGCCTACAGGAAGGCTGGGGAGGGACTATTGACAAGGACTAGTAATGTCAGGATGAGGGGGAATGGGTTTAAGCTGGAAGAGGGGAGATTCAGACTGGATGTTAGGAGGAAGTTCTTTACAGTGAGGGTGGTGAGACACTGGCACAGGTTGCCCAGGGAGGCTGTGGATGCTTCCTCCCTGGAGGCGTTTAAGGCCAGGCTGGATGAGGCCTCGAGCAGCCTGCTCTAGTGGGAGGTGTCCCTGCCTATGGCAGGGGGTTGGAGCTGGATGATCCTTGAGGTCCCTTCCAACCTGGACCATTCTATGATTCTATGATAAGGCAGCAAACTATGCTGCTATGGAAATCTATGGATCCATCTTCCAGTCCTGGTAGTCCCAAGAAACAGGGAATCAGGATGCTGTTTGTTTCCTGTGAATTGAGGTCTCCTGAAGAGATGTGGCTTTGCTAGCTTAAAAAAAGAAATCTGTCTTTCAACTTTCAACACTGTTTAGAGGTTTGTGGGTTTCTTAAAAAGCTAAGTTTCAAAGCAAAGCTCTAAGTATTTAACACTCGCCTAAATATGACTTGTGAAGAACCAGTCAAGCCCCTAAGCGCTTCAGTATTTACAGCACAGAAACAGGAATTACACAAGATATGTATACAAACATAACCTTTGTATAAAACCAGTCAATTCTGGAGAGAAAACCAGAAAGCTACAAAATCTTTGCAAAAACCAAGCGACCTCTCCATAGACACCTCACAGCTGAGCAAAATGCAGCTCACACAGATTCATAACTCTCTGCAGTTCTGCATTAAAGCTTGGGGAGATGCAAGAAACGCTCCTCCTGAGTTTATGCCTCATTCTTTTCTCTCTCCCCCTCCCCATCTCTACATACTGCTCTGCGATTCATTTTTGTTTAAAAACTCCATGTGGCAGGTACCTACAATTCCTGCTCTCTGTGACTCCTGGGCACAAAGTAAAAATTACTATTATCTCCTCTCTCAGGGAACACAAAAGATACAATCAGCATGAAATCTGATAGACTTGTCGTAACTATCAATCCCCCAAAACAAGCCAGATGTGGTAACATTTTCAGAGAAGCAGAATGGAGAAGTTAAATTCAGGTTTCTGCCAAGTTATCAACACCTGACTGGTTTAAATGGGATAAGTTCTCATCTTACTGGACAAATGTCCAAACTTTACACTTTCTTCCACTGAGTTTGGTAGACCTAAAAATCCCTGCATTTTGCTGGTATTATGCCCAGTTAAGTCTGGAATACTTTTGCTTGAACTCAGTGGGGTTTTATCCTGACATTCTGTAAAAGAGAGCTTACTTTGAAGACACACAGGGAACAAAAAGACAAACCAATTGTGTCATCAGTGATTAAACATTATATATGTTCTATAAGCACTTAAAATCACTAGGAAAAACCAACCAGGGGCAATTGCTGTCAACACAAATGTTGATTTTATGAAGACTTTAGAGAAGGTCCACTTGGTCAGCTCTTGAGAGCCAGGAAGGCACTGAGGTGCCCGGGGAGCAAACAATCTCACCCTGATGCTGCTGGAGAGTTCAGAAAATGGCCCCATGAAACTTCAGGGCCAACACCAGGACTGAGGAATAAGATAAAAGAGGCCCCAGAGGATTGATCATACTGGGACTAAAGTTTGTTAACATCTACCCATACACTCCAGCTCTGTGGTACTGCACACCATAGCCTGTGAGCCACAGAGTAAGCAGTGCTGGCTGTGGATGTAATGGCTGCAGACCCAGGTTCCTCTCACCCAGCAGTAAGACAAGATGTGCTTCTCTCCATATCTGCACACACTTTACCACAGGATGGACACGAAGGTCTGAGCTAGCTCCTCACATGAGTTCTCCCAAATTTACAAGCAGTCACATCTTGCTGTCCTTTTCTGGAGCTGGCTTGGGAGCTAGAAATGAGCTCCAGCACTCAGCAAAATGCAACCACACCAGAAGTCAAGCCTAAGCAAAAGGGAGCAGCAAGAGAAAATCTCATCCATTTCTTTCCCCTTCCCTGAGGAAAGACTATAAAGCACTAATCACAGTAATAAATTACCTGCAATCAGATTAGCTATGTATTTGTTGTATTCAGGCTTTCCCTTCCTGAAAAGCCCTGTGGCAAGGCACATTCTCTCCAATACAATCGATACAATATTTTGGCATGTTTTCTTTTGGCAGTCTTGACCTTTGTCTGTTACCTGCTGACCTTCTGTGTTTAATATGGAAGCATAAACAGTCAAACACACAAAATCTCCTATTCCATCACAGTCTCACCAAGGTTGGAAGAGACCTCATAGATCATCAAGCCCAAGCCGTTACCACAGAGCTCAAGGCCAGACCATGGCACCAAGTGCCACGTCCAATTCCATGGTATTTTAGTTTCCTCGTGGCCAGGTTAATCTCTGCATATCTACGTTCCTGGCCTGTATCAGGAACAGTGTGGCCAGCAGGACAAGGGAGGTTATTCTGCCCCTGTACTCAACACTGCTCAGGCCACACCTTGAGTACTGTGTCCAGTTCTGGGCTCCTCAATTCAAGAGAGATGTTGAGGTGCTGGAACATGTCCAGAGAAGGGCAACGAAGCTGGTGAGGGGCCTGGAACACAAACCCTATGAGGAGAGGCTGAGGGAGCTGGGGTTGTTTAGCCTGGAGAAGAGGAGGCTCAGGGCAGACCTCATTGCTGTCTACAACTACCTGAAGGGAGGTTGTAGCCAGGTGGGGGTTGGTCTCTTCTGCCAGGCAACCAGCAACAGGACAAGGGGACACAGTCTTAAGTTGTGCTGGGGGAAGTATAGGCTGGATGTTAGGAGGAAGTTCTTGCCAGAGAGAGTGATTGGCATTGGAATGGGCTGCCCAGGGAGGTGGTGGAGTCACCATCCCTGGAGGTGTTCAAGAAAAGCCTGGATGAGGCACTTAGTGCCATGGTCTGGTTGACTGGATAGGGCTGGGTGCTAGGTTGGACTGGATGATCTTGGAGGTCTCTTCCAACCTGGTTGATTCTATTCTATTCTATTCCTGTTGTCTGTACCCAAAGAGGGACATTGTAGCACAAAGGTGGAAAGGCACTTCCTAATTTTCCTTCACTATATTTGTAACCTACATTTGGTCTTCATTACTCCAACTCCCTACCTATTAACTTTTCCATCATGCATCAATAATACTTCTCATTGTAATTTATACTGAATCTAGAAAAGAGGCTGAAGATTGGCTTTCCAAACTAGGAAAAGTTTGATCAGTTTGCTGGGATGAGCACTTCAGAAAAACACCAATTACCAAAAAAACCCCTGAGTTTAAATTGAAAATATTTAAATCTTTAACAGTTGAGAGCAAAAGGCTAAAATTACAACTACTAAAAAGGATTAGGGCAACAAGTCCGTGAAGCAGAGTCACTTATACTCAGGTGTTTGAAATCTTCTGTATTTGTGTCTCTATACACACACAGGGGGGGTGTGTGTGTGTGTCTTCAATATATATTTGCAGCATTTTGCCCAAGAGCAGAGCAGTGAGGGTACAATGTAAGCACTAAGAAAATACTGCAATTGGACAAGTTGCTCTCTTTTCTACAAGGTCAGTATCAGTCCTGCTCAGATAAAGGCAAAGATAGTTAATGGTGAACTTGTAAAAGCCTCATTTTTTATAGTAAACAGAATACTAGAGGAGCCTCAGAAGACTTCTGTGATTTCTCATTTAACAAGTACAGTCCCACATACCTCTGTCCCTCAAGCATTCATCCTCACTGCTGTGGCACCACACCTCTGCTAACGCAAGGGTTTGGTGGCCGCAGTGCACAGCAGATCTGGAAATGGATCCAGCTGGAAACTGATAGAGCACAAAAGGAATGAGGCTCCGTACAGGCTGGCAAGGCAGGGATTCTTTTGCTTGGCTGCGACCACTTACACCACTTTTGACTGTTAGCTGAAAAACAGGCTGGCTTTTAATGTACCTATTACACAGGATGAAGGGGGAAGCTGGTGGGGGGGCTGTTGGCTTTTTTGTAACCTATGTAAGTAGGTGTTTCAGTGGGGATTTTTTTAAGTTCACCTAAAGCACTTGATCTCAGGAGTCCTTAATCTGTTGAACAACCATTCCCATTTTAATGGCATGCTTTATACAAGTACAACCCAAGTTCTGTGGAGCTGCCAGACATGAAAAGGAGTCTGGCAATGAATGTTAACTGCCGAGTCCCTATAAAAATAGAAAATCACATTATTTTTTGACTACTGTTACCTACAAAACCCACAGGGAGGGAATGGAATGAGAAATAATGTGATACTAGCTGTCTGCATGGTGGTAGAAACCTTTATTTACACACAATGCTTTTGATGTGAAGCTCTGAATATGCAAACCTATGCATTAACTATTCAAACCACACAACACTTCCATGAAACGTAAAGCGTTTTCATGCCCATTTCATTGCCTTACAGACCCTTTGGCCATATGTTGAGAAATGTGCTGAGGAACCTTGAAGTCCAAATCACAGTCTCTTCGAAAAGGAGGAATATCTGTACAAGAGAGATACCTGTGCAAGAGAATTGTCTCTATGTTTTACCATATCCTCTTCAAAAGAGCAAAACTGGTCATAGAGCATTCACCCATAACCAACCACATAAATGTCCTGAGGTAAACACTGCAGGAGCAGATTCTGTGTCCTTCCTATAGGCTTCCCAGCCCCCACAGCTGCCCAGGTTACTATCAGTTGTGTGCCCATAGCTGCCCAAGCAGCAAATGAGGACAACTGGCAGATATGGTGCTGGCCAGCAGCTCTGTCACCCCTCATAGAGGTTTCTCAGGGCCAGCTCACTGTATGTCAGGGCCACAGCTACTCTCTTCCCAGCATCTACAGCACAATCACAACACTCACAGGTCCCTTCCCTTTCAGCTTTTTTAAATGACAGCATCTCAAAGGCTCAGATTTCTCTTTCAGCAGCACCAAATGAGCTAGACTGTGGAAACAGAGTTTGAGAGACTTAAGCTTTCACATGCTAACTGGGACTTCTCTCGCCAACAACCAAGTGCAGGTACTAAGATCCAAAACTGGGTAGGGAAAATCACACTTTTTTTTTCCCAGGATAAGACTGTCCAGCTGACTGTGAAAATACTCTGTTTCAACCAAACATCTTTCACAACTCCTCAACAGAATAGCTAAGTTTGTCAACCAACATCCCAGCTGAAAACGTAACCCATTCATTTCTATGCATTTTACCTTTCTGTCTCTGGAGAATTCTACAGAATAAAACAACTAAAAGCAAAAAAAAAGCCAAACCAAACCAAAACAACAACAAAAAAAAAACCCAAACAGGCAAATGAAAGGCAGAACATGCACAAAATCAGAACGTGCTTCTAAAGAAGTACAATGAAGTAGGACATCTCTGAAAATCTGTTTGATGAAAAGGATTCCACCAGCTTTTAAAACAATCATGGGCTCAGACTGCTCCCTTTTTTCACCTCCTCTCCAAAAGCAAATTTTAGAGAAGGAGAAATAAAGGCAAAACACACAAGGGCAACACAGCCAGAGGAGTAGATGAATGCAAGTTGAACTGTTTTGCCTTTATGCAAAGAAAACATTAGACCCCAGCACAGGGAGATGCAAAGGCTGAGACCCTTGAGTTCCTGTGATAAATCTGAAGCTTGTACATTAAAGCTCCCTTTTGTTGAAAACGCTGTTAGACACAACAAAACAGAAACGTTAGGTGAGTGCAAGCTCTGCCTCTGACCTTTCACTCTGTAACCGTCAGGCTTCATTAATTTTCACAAGGCCTGACAGCTCTGGCGTTAATACTCACACTTGCGATCGAGCCACACAGCAGGTTCAGACTGCTACCTTCTCCTCTGAAACTCATGCATTAGGATTTCTTCCATGCTGGCAATGGAAAACCAAGTCTAAGAAACATTAAACACAAAAGACTACGTTACAATAATGCCAAGGTTGAGTCATAAACCCATGAAAGCAAGGGAAGTACTGAGTGAATCTTGCCTCAGCACCTAGGACTCAGCTATGGGGTGCCACAGTACTGCAGCCAACGTGGCCCTCTCTGAACCAGCGCCGATGCGGGCATCACTTAGCCTATGCGGGCACTCAGAAGCAGTCTGATACTGCAGTCAGCAGTACCTAATGCCAAGTGCTTCCACTTGCTCTTCCTCCATAGGTAAACGTAGCGAATTTTGCACAACACTAGGCTGTAACACCGCCAAGTGTGGTAAGAGCACTGCTACCGGGACATACACGCTGCAGAACCTAGACAGCTGTGGGTCTGATTTAACCACGCTCTGCTCTGGTTACAATTCCTTGCTTTTATGCATTTATGTCTCAACCATAACATTATTCTAATGTAACTGTTTGTGATTAATATCCCTCTCCTCTCCGTTAAACAGAAACACGTAGCACAACGTAAGCAACAATCTTCTGTTTCGCTTTAACGTTCCACAGCTTCCTCAGCGTTATTCTGACAACGTCTGCTGGGTTGCGATCCCAGAGCTGTCTGGAACTTCAGCAGGCTACTGTTAGTCAAACTTTTTGTTTGATTGTGAGGGTTTTTTTTTTGAAACAATGCAAGCTCCACTGAAATTTTAATCAACTAACACATGACATTTCTTTGTTTTGAAACAGGCAGGATCTGAAGGGTTTGTTTAGCCTAACCTCAAAAATCAAAAAGCCTCCAGGTTTTGCAGCTCACAGCGCTGCCAACTTCTAAGTGTAAAAAAGTCCCCCAAATTGACTTCAAGATTATGAAACCTGAAACAGAAGCAGCACCACAGACTCCTTGCTGAGCTGGAAAGGCTTTCTTTTCAGGATTTGCAATTATGTAACCTAAAACATGGAGCTTTCATGAGGAGAAAGAGAAAAAAAAACCTAAAAAAAAATCACCTACATAATAATAATAAAAAAATCTGTCTGCCTCAACACTTCTCGATGAATTTAGCAGATTATGAAAACACCACCTTCCCTGGAGCCAATGGCATCCTGGCCTGGATCAGGAACAGTGTGGCCAGCAAGACGAGGGAGGTTATTCTGCCCCTGTACTCAACACTGCTCAGGCCACACCTTGAGTACTGTGTCCAGTTCTGGGCTCTTCAATTCAAGAGAGATGTTGAGGTGCTGGAACATGTCCAGAGAAGGGCAACAAGGCTGGTGAAGGGCCTGGAACACAAACCCTATGAGGAGAGGCTGAGGGAGCTGGGGTTGTTTAGCCTGGAGAAGAGGAGGCTCAGGG
>WAAF01011760.1:76746-125084 GCA_013400475.1 Tricholaema leucomelas
TTCTATTCTATTCTATTCTATTCTACTTTTCCCTTTTATTTTTCAAGCTGCTTCCTGCAGAAATGGTAGTTCCCACTACTCTTTCCCGCAGCAAGGCAACACATAAAACACTACAAAACCCACACTGGTGCTATATGTGCACCATTTCAAAGAGATTCTTTACATGAAATAGGATTCACACTTAAGAAAATATATGAGGTTTTCAGGCAGTAGCATCTTTTGTCTGGCTGGGCAGAAGGGTGTTCCTTCAAACAGAAGAGTAAACTGGTGAAGGATCTAGAGAATGAGTCTTATGAAGAGTGGCTAGGGAAAACTGGGACTGCTTAGCCTGAGGAAGAAGAGGCTGAAGGGAGACATTATTGCTCTCTACAAACACCTGAAAGGGCAACAGGTCCCGATCTCTTCTCACAGGTAATTAGGGATAGAATAAGAGGGAATGGCCCTCAAGCTGCACCAGGGTAAGTTTGAATTAGATAGGATTTTTTTTTTTCCCTGAAAGACTGGTCAAGCATTGCAACAGGCTGCCCAGGGAAGTGTTTGAATCATCAGCCCTGGAGGTGTTCAAAGGTCGTTTAGATGTGGCATTTAGCCATATTGTTATATGGTGAACTTGGCAGTGTGGGATTAAAGGTTGGACTTGCTGATCTGAAGGGTCTTTTCCAACCTATGATTCTACCATCTACACTTATTGTGAGATATGCACCCAGCCACTTACAGCTTAAGGTGTGTGTATACTGCAACTACACAGAACCATGGTGGTGTGTTTTGTCTAATACAATTTTACATTTCAAGATCTTAATATACCAGGGCTGACAAGTTTTAGATCGATTTCAGCTCAGCCTGCCTTCAAACGGCTCAGATCTTGAACTCTGAACACCAAGGCTGACAATGGGAACATAAAACTCTGCCTTCACGGTGCCAGTGGGGCTAAATAGAAACGTTCTCCTTGAACTTGATTAAGACTAAATTGGAAAGGAACATTCCTGTTACTATTACATTAGGCTAAAATATAGAAATGAACCCTAATACTACATAAATCTAATAAGAAAAAGCCATCTCTATTTCAAAACTTTCAAAGCATTCTCTATAAATGCATCACAGATCAATTTACATGGTACTTTTGCCAATAAGCAAAACGAAATCACAGGTTCCAATTGGCTTAACTCATATTGGAAAGTGCGAAAGCAAATGCTAGAAAATGCAATTACTGCAAACAAACTCCATTTTCTCCACTCAGGAGGGAATTTCAGGGAACATTTTATTGCCCTCAAATAATATTTCTAAAGGCATCAGTACACAATTCTATTTTCTTTTCAGAGTCCCCACACTATATAACCTAATCCTCTATAAAGAAACCCAAATAATGTATTGGTTGTTGATATTACCTTCTGCACGCACACACTGTATCAATTTAAATTATTTTCCTCCACCAATCTTTAAAGTATAAAAGTCAACAGTCAATGTCTGACTGGACCTACTTCCCGTAACATATTCTTTGTCTCCTTAATTTACAATTCCAATTACAGCTTTTTTTTTTTCCCCCTTCCTTCCTAAAATAAATGAATAAAAGCCATGAAAAAGGAGGTCATCTTGAGAAACAATTATACAGAAGGTAATTAAGCTAATCATAATTATCACAGACAATGTCTTGGTATTTTCACATACATATATATTTTCAAACTGTAAAAGGCCGGCAAATGCTAAGGACAAGATCTTCCACAGTAAAAATCTTTACTGGAAAGGGAAAGGAGTATCAGTTCCTCACTACTTATTGAAGGAAATGAGAATTATTAATACAAGACCCAGACTTAGATTCTGCCCCAAGTTTTTCTGCCTTATCAACAGGGACCTTTAACATGAGCAGCAAAATTTCAGCCACAGAATCATAGAATGGTTTGGGTCAGAGGGGACCTCCAAAGGTTATCTAGTCCAGCTCCTCTGCAGTCAGCAGGGACATCCTCCACTAGATCAGGTTGCTCAGAGCCTTGCTGAGCCTCACCCTGAATACCTCCAGGGATGGGGCCTCAACCACCTCCCTGGGCAACCTGTTCCAGCGTTTCACCATCCTCATGTTAAAGAGCTTGTTTCAAACATCCAATCTAAATCCGCTGTGCTCTAGTTTGAAGCCGTTGCCCCTCATCCTGTCACTGCAGGCCTATGGAAACAGTCCCTCTGCAGCCTTCTTGTAGCCCCTTCAGGTACTGAAAGGCTGCTATTAGATCTCTCTAGAGCCTCCTCTGCTCCAGGCTGAACAACCACAGCTCCCTCAGCCTGTCCTTGCAGAAGAAATGCTCCAGCCCCTGTCCACAGGACTGAAAACTGCCCATCTACTGGGATACTTCCAACAGCTGCCTTCCATTCCTAAGACAAACAAATAGAAGGATCAGGGAGCACATCATATCATCACTAAAACCATTCTTCTGTCTCTTTCCTCTCTGAACTTTTCTCCATTATTTGTTTTCTCACTATTAATATCTTTGAGGCTTACAAATGCACCGAGTAGCAGGCACTCGACTCCCTCTCTCTTGCAGTCTGGCAAAGCCTAAGAAATGTTTCTGAAAAAAATCCCTCCTCAAGTATTTCTCTTTCTCTGCACTACACTAACATCATCAGAGCAGCGCTTATGAGAGGAAAAGAATCTCAAATACAAAAGCAAGAAAGTTCTGGTATCTCCACAGTCCTCTTTTTAGAGGAATGCAAACAGAAATTAGTCAACTGAAACATTCAGGCAGGTCTTAGGAGCGTCCAGAATGATTTTCTGAATCCTGTGTTGAAATTTATTATTGTATATAAACCTAAACATTCCACTACAGTCTTCAGAGATGAACTTAGATGCCAAGCATCTCCTGAGTCCTCTAAGGAAGTTCCTTTTAATAACCCTGCCCACAGAGAGGTTTCTGAGGTACTAAAGGAGATAACCAAATCTCTCCGGCCGTATCAAGTTATTATAAGGAACTGAATTCCTCTTATGCAGCCATTTAGAATTGCAGGAGCAGAATGGTACATAGACTCAGATACCTTCCTGCTAAGTTTAAGCACATATGGCAACCCCAAACACCAGAAAAAGAGAGAGGGAAGGAAACTTTAAGCCTGATAAAGGCCTAAAGCAATAGCTATGGAAATGGGTGCCAGTGATTCCCGAGTTCCAGATCTCACCTCGCCTACTCACTACTTCTTGCCACTTCCTCTCTCCTCCTGGCTTTGCAGAATTTCAATCACCGAATTATCTGCCACAGCATCCCAAGACCTCATGACAGACATTTCACAGGGAAGGTTTTTTTAAAAATCCAAGGCAGTGCTCTCTGAACTTCTGCAGACAAACCTATGTGCTGGAACACCTCCTAACTGTGCTTCCACGGAAAGGACAAAAGGGCCAACCTCATGACATTTAACAAGGCCAAGTGTAAGGTCCTGCATCTGGTCGGCACAATCCCAGGCACAGATACAGGCTGGGTGGTGAATGGCTGAGAGCAGCCCTGAGGAGAAGGACCTGGGGGTCTGGGTTGACAAAAAGCTCAACATGAGCCTGCAGTGTGCACATGCAGCCCAGACAGCAACCCTGTGCTGGGCTGCAGCAAGAGAAGTGTGGCCAGCAGGGCAAGGGAGGGGATTCTGCCCCTTTACTCTGCTCTCCTCAGACCCCACCTGGAGTACTGTGTGCAGTTCTGGAGCCCCCAACACAAGAAGGACATGGAACTGCTGGAGCGGGTCCAGAGGAGAGCCACGAAGATGATCAGAGGGCTGCAGCAGCTCTGCTATGAGGACAGGCTGAGAGAGTTGGGGCTCTTCAGCCTGGAGAAGAGAAGGCTTCGAGGAGACCTTAGAGTGGCTTTCCAGTATCTGAAGGGAGCCTACAGGAAAGCTGGGGAGGGACTATTTACACGGTCTAGTAATGTTAGGACGAGGGGGAATGGGTTTAAGCTGGAAGAGGGGAGATTTAGACTGGATGTTAGGAGGAAGTTCTTTACAGTGAGGGTGGTAAGACACTGGCACAGGTTGCCCAGGGAGGTTGTGGATGCTTCCTCCCTGGAGGCGTTTAAGGCCAGGCTGGATGAGGCCTTGAGCAGCCTGCTCTAGTGGGAGGTGTCCCTGCCTATGGCAGGGGGTTGGAGCTGGATGATCCTTGAGGTCCCTTCCAACCTAAACCATTCCATGATTCTATGACTAATAAAAAACAGCATATGTAACTTAAGCTCCATTCCACAAGGCAGTTTGTGTGCTTTATTTGTGATGGAATTCAGGTGAATCTCTCATCCTTCCTGCCCTTGCTACTTCAAGTACATAGGCCCCCTGCTGCCACCATCTCTGGTCCTTTAGAAGAATAATAAGCACCGAACCTGCTATGGTAGTGAAATACTTTCAAATCGACTTAAATGGCTATGTGAGATTTATGGCACTTCTATCAGTGCATTTGAATCACAGTTACACTTCCACAGGACCTGTGTGATGCAGAATCTGAATTTTCCTTTTGTGTACAGAGTGCACCAAGAACTCCAGTACGTGAATGAACACTTCTCTGTAATTAAATGTTATCATTAACTGTTGGGGTACGCAGCACTTGTGATTTTTCATCTAGTGTGCTTTCTGAAGAGTAGGATCTCTCCTACTTTCCAGACTTAAAATAGAAAGAGGAAAAAGGAATTTGAAAAAGCCTGATCTGCAGAGCTGAAGTTTTGCAGAATGAAGTGACAACCGCAGGTAATCAGGGCTTGTCATTAAGACAGAGCAGTAAGAGAACAGCTATTTCAGTCACTCACACAAAGGTAACACTTTTATTCCTTATTTATACTCCCTCTCTGCTAAGGTTTCACCCTTTCACCTCCCAGGCAAGCGTGGTTGTTTTTACAGCTGGCTTCAGGGAAGCGTTCCTTTCTGAATGGCTGTATTGCTTCCACACTAACTGTACACACATCCTCTCCAGCAACCTGCCCGAACGCCAGCGCACATTTTAACTCGGATAGCCAGAGCTGTCAGTCACCACAGCAGTGGCTCTTCCCTCTGTCCCCAGAGCTGCCCCTCAGCCATCCCCTCCCTGCCTTTCACACTCCAGCTTAATGGCACACAGGATTGTAATTTACAACCAGGAGACTGCAAATGGCGAATGGCTTCTCCTACACTGCTAGTCTGGGAATTACTTTGCATGGGGTTTTATGAAGGGATCTTTACCCTTGGGATCGCTACGGCTATGCTATTGTATTCCCAGCGACCACTGAAGCCTGCAGCAGAGACGGGAGAGCAAAAGGAATACACTCCTTCCCCATAGTGCTCAGGAGACCTCTACACAAAAATGCAGGAAGCCTCATGGTTGCCTTGCAGCCTTTCTGCTCATCCCTCAGTAGCAAATGTAAATGTCAAATGCTGTTAGAGAGTGGAAGCCTTAAGAGTAAAGCATGGAGGAGGACAGCTCAGGTAAAAGGAAGGAAACATGGGTACATCTGTCATTGACAGCTCTGTGTTAAACTAAAACTCTGTGTCACTGGTCACATTAAAAAACGGACAGAAAACAATGGAAACATTCTGGAGAAAACCATTCACTGTGCTCTGACACCCTAGCCCAGCCTGTAATAGTAAAGACTCCTGTAGTCTATAAAATGTTTACATCATTCTGAGGTCTTCAAGGTTCACTGATCAACAGCTCCAGAAAATTCAAAGTACCAAAAGTTCCCGAGTTCTTTTTTCTTAATTTTGTTAACTTGGTAGCAAATGAAGCTCTCAAAAAAATAGATACATCATCACCAGTTTAGGTCCTTGTGACTCTCTTCTTTCAAGCCATTGTTCCTCCCCTAGTTTGATGTTATAGTGTCCTCTTCTGTGTTGTCTTTGTATCTTTTTGCCTCCTTACATTACAGCCCCCTGTTGTGCTGCTTTGTTCTGTCTCTACTACGTGTACCACCAATAGTATGTGAGGGTTTGCTAACTCACCTCACAGCTGTAGTGCAGGCTGAGAAGAGACCAGAACAGCTCAGGGAAGTGATCTGAACCTTGAAGTGATCTCAGATCCTAATAAAATCAGTTCCCAGCTCTGTAAATAGGCCACTTCAAGTCAGCCCACATGTGAGCCGAACAACAAGACCAGCCTAGCACCACAGGTCACGGCAGCAGAAGGGAATTCTCCCAGCTTTGCACCAGCCTGGGTCTAACAGAAGATGCTGCCTGTCAGTCTTGCAATCACCCAACAGTGCTTGCTCTGCTCTTCACACTGTCATGCCCAGGATAACAAAGAAAATGCCAATTCCTTTAGCTCTAGTAGAAGGGGTTCCCGTCACCTTTTCCTCCTCACCAGTGGCACCAGTGTGAACGTAACTCCCATCCTCTGAAATCAATATAGTCCCTAAATGCAGTCAATAAAAGATTTCAAGCTCTTCTAACAGGTGAGACAGGGGTTGATAAAAGAGGTAGAGTTGCACAGGTCTTCCTCTTGTGCCAAGAGACATGATGCAGAATTCACCTGAGCTTAAATACTCAGCTTCAGCACACTGCAACAAGAGGGTTAATTAACGAGATAAGCAGGCTGGTTAGAGCCAGCAAGAAGCAACGATTTATTTTTCTTTAGTAAAAAAAAGTAGTCAGTAATTCTTGGAACATTTATTAACCCCCTAGTACAGGCAATTACTGCAAGATAAAGGTCTGCCAGTCTTGCATTAACAGAAATTGCTGCATGTTGCTTTTTCTACAGCATAGTAACGTCTGTCCACAACAGTGTAAGTGCTAACATCTGAATGTAAGTCTGAGCAGAGGCCCCCCCCAATCCAACATTTTTAGCAGAGCTTCACTCTCAGTGACTGTTTGGCCACAAAAAAGAGAAATAAAAATAATTCCAAACAAGCAAAACCAAACAAACAAAAAGTCAAAGTGGAATTTTATCATTAAGACATCATTTTGTAGCTTAGTTTAAGGTAATCTCACAAATATCCTAACACGCAGAACTGAAAAGAGGAAGGTGGGAAGCACAAAACCCAAGATCGTTCCTGCTGCCTGATAGATTCTGTAGTTGCATACAACATAAAAAAAAACCCAGTGGTGATTAAAAAAAGGCTTTGCAATAGACAGGACATTGCCAACCAGCTTTAAATTGAATTACACAGCCTGCTAATCTTTATGATGAAATAAAATTTCTCTGAACACCACACATTATACTAAATTCTGCAGTGCTTTCTCCCCTCAGCTCCAACCTCTCTCTGCTCAAAGCAACTCCTCCACCCTGAAACCATTGTTCTCTTTAAGAAGGAATGTGATGTTCTAGTAACAAAAAGACTTCTTATTTTAATTAGATATTGTTAGTACAGTGCATGTGTGATGTTAAAATTTAGGAGAGAAGTACTTTTGCACTCAGTATTTTTGATGCAGCATTAAATCTGTGACTGATAAAATAAACTGATGGTGTACAACGAATACATACTTTGCTTTCCACTGAAACCATTCCCATATCTGTGCAGTTTTGGAGCCCCCAACACAAGAAGAACATGGAACTGCTGGAGCAAGTCCAGAGGAGAGCCACGAAGATGCTCAGAGGGATGGAGCACCTCTGCTATGAGGACAGGCTGAGAGAGTTGGGGCTCTGCAGCCTGGAGAAGAGAAGGCTTCGAGGAGACCTCATAGTGGCTTTCCAGTATCCGAAGGGAGCCTACAGGAAGGCTGGGGAGGGACTATTGACAAGGTCTGGTAATGTCAGGATGAGGGGGAATGGGTTTAAGCTGGAAGAGGGGAGATTTAGACTGGATGTTAGGAGGAAGTTCTTTACAGTGAGGGTGGTAAGACACTGGCACAGGTTGCCCAGGGAGGTTGTGGATGCTTCCTCCCTGGAGGTGTTTAAAGCCAGGCCGGATGAGGCCTTGAGCAGCCTGCTCTAGTGGGAGGTGTCCCTGCCTCTGGCAGGGGGTTGGAGCTGGATGATCCTTGAGGTCCCTTCCAACCTAAACCATTCTATGATTCTATGATATCATGATATGTGGCTGTGGCAGCAGTGCTGAAGGAACAATCTGATGGCAACGCCTATGAAACTTTCTACTTAGGTGGCCGTACTTGTGTCATGCCTGGTGAAAGCAACAACCATAAATCTCTGTTCTGTTTTAAAATAGATTTTTGGGAGAGAGGGAATCAAAAGAAAAAAAATTACTTGGGTTATTTCATAAATTTGTTTTAGTTATGGTTTGTTATTTGAAACCTGATCATCCTCCCCTGTTAAGACAAGAGCAGTCCAATGAAACAGCTCCAAAATATGACTGAGCAGATACTGTGATTGAAAGCCCTGTCCAAGAATTGTGCAATACTTTCCAGTGCTCACTGGCTCCTTTCTTTCATTGACAATTATCAAATGAATACGTTAGGTATAAACATAGAAAGAGCCACTCAATCCCGAGCATTATTTTTAACATCTCTCTCAAATTGAGGAGCCCAGAACTAGACACAGGATTCAAGGTGTAGCCTGACCAGTGGTGAGTACAGGGGCAGAAGAACCTCCCTTGTTCTGCCGGCCACACTCTTCCTGAGCCAGGCCAGGATGCCATTGGCTCTGCTGCCCACCTGGGCACACTGCTGGCTCATCTTCAGCTACTCTCTACCAGTACCCCCAGGTCCCTCTCTGCCTGGCTGCTCTCAGCCACTCTGTCCCCAGCCTGTAGTGCTGCTTGGGGTTGTTGTGGCTAAAGTGTAGAACCCTGCACTTGGCCTTGCCCATTGGCCTCTGCCCATCCATCCAGCCTGTCAAGGTCCCTCTGCAGGGCCCTCCTGCCCTCCAACAGCTCCACAGCTGCTCCTAGCTTGGTGTCATCTGCAGACTTACTAATGCTGGACCCAATTCCCTGGTCCAGATCATCAATAAAGATATCAAACAGGACCAGGCCCAGCACTGACCCTGGGAGACACCACTAGTGACAGCTGCCAACTGGATGTGGCACCATTCACCACCACTCTCTGGGGCTGGCCCTCCAGTCAGTTCTTGACCCATTTCAGTGTGAATCTGTCCTTTCTTTCTCTTTGAAAGCACATTTCACCTGAGCCAAGTTTGTAATGTCTGTCAAATAACACCCTAATGCTTGGTTTGATTGATCATGGCAGGTAGCACATAACTTGCAGAGAGAATTTCACACTCTATCTCCAGTAAGTCAGTGATTCCAGTTCAGAAAACCAAAACAACAAACAAAGTTTCTCTGTGTGCCATTAACAGAAGGTAAAAATAGTTTCTCTATGAAAAGCTGCCAGGAGTAACAAGAGCAAAACAAGAAATAACTGCTCAGATGTGAGTAAACTGAACACTGCTCCTCGTGCAGAAATTGCACTGCAGGCAGTGGAACTTTTACTCTCCTGACACTCATTTCTATGCAACTCCTTCCATGTTAACTTCTAACTTACACTTTCAACATTCTGTTTTCTGCACAGAATCTAATATCTGACTCAGAGCAAAGGACAAATATTAAGAAGCAGCTACAAATAACCATAGCACAAAAGTAGAATTTTGCAATTTCCCCCCTCCCTCGACTTTTTTCCCTTCACATTTTATTGTAGATTGCTACATCAGGAAAACGTCACTCAGCTTACTACCAAAAAATCCCCATGGCTGTGTTCTCCCAATATTTCATAAATACAATAAAATTGTTAATTTTGAATTGTTAATTAAAATTATTTCTGTATTATTTAACATTTGAATGTTAATTCAATTTATTTTTCTTCTTCTTCCAAGAAGAAAAAAAAAACTAGTGTTCATATCTCTTTTTTTCAAGTGCATGCAAATAAAAGTTGAGCACTATGATTAGTTAAACCACGTGGGAATTTAAAACTAAGTACAAATAAGAAGTTAATTGTGACACAGTTCAAGTTAGAACAAAAGCAAAGCAAATATTCCTAAGCAGCAATACTTCAATAAAACCTAAATGAACTTGGAAGAAGCTTTTGAAAACTTTACTGAAAAGTGAGATAAAGAACTGAGAGAAGTAATTACGTAGAAAAAGCACCAAAAAGCCCCAAAATAAAAAAACTGAACACACAAAAACCTCAACCAAAACCCTAAATAAACTCCAACACCACCAAAAAACAACCCTGAAGACTCTAGATTTAATTTTCTAGATCTGGGTGGATTTTCTAACTGAAATTGCATCCACGTGCTGCAAACTGCTAAAGTCCAGCATCTATTAGCAGTTAGAATTAGCAAGCAAGTAGACACAAGAAAACTGTCTGTACAGGCTTGCCAGTGCACCTTCAGATCTCAGTTTTTTCTCCAGCTCAGAGCATCTCTGAAACAGGCAGCAATCATGGTCTGGACCACACAGAACTGTTAACGGATCAGAGGCATAGCAGAATGCCAATATGGCAGAAAAGTCAACTGTCCCCAGCACCCAGCTCAATCTCTTACTAAGTGGATCCCATTCCAGTGTCTGAAGCCTGAAGAAGCTCCTCACCAGAGCCTTCTCGCAGAGGACATTGCTGTTTTCTATATTAGACTAATAGATTTTCCAGGGAGCTGCTTCCCTCTCTCCCAGAACAGCTGTGCAAAACCTCTGCATTCTTAGAGGATTAAAGCCACCTCAGCATTTTCTTTCACTTGCAATGAATGCATTTTTTTTTTACCAAGTGCTAAGAGTTTTGTTCATCAAAATGGTATTTTATGTTTAGTCAATTATTCATTCTAGCTATAACAAGCAGAGCAATATAGGGTTCAAAATATGCTCCAGATGGTAAAAACACAAATGAGAAATAAATCAAGTTTATAAAAATAGGAAGAGATTTGCTTTTATTGCCATAATTTTACTTCCAAATATTCATAAGCTTCCTTCTGGTTCTAAATTAGTTTAGAATAGAATCATAGAATCATAGAATGGTTTAGGTTGGAAGGGACCTCAAGGATCATCCAGCTCCAACCCCCTGCCATAGGCAGGGACACCTCCCACTAGAGCAGGTTGACTCTGAGCTAACATCCTCCTGAAGTTAGAGAAACTTAGAGCTTACTGGTTTGTTTCTATTAAGAAGTGTCATGTTAGATGCTAAGACAAGTCATAACAGTGCCACGGTCTAGTGGATCAGATAGGGCTGGGTGATAGGCTGGACTGGATGATCTTGGAGGTCTCTTCCAACCTGGCTGATTCAATGCCTCTGTGATAGCAGAAAGAAGGTTCTCAAGAGCAAATAGTTTGTCAGAATTAAACTGCCTTCAGTGTACTTTAGCAAAAGGAACAGACTCACAGGAAACTCTAAATGAAATAATGCCTGGACACCTAGATAAACTAAGGGTATAACTGAGCCAAACCAGAGAGGCTGAGAAAGGATAGAAAAAGGAATGTGGCCCCAAATTTTTTAAAGAGTGATAAGAAAAGAGCTTGATCTTACTCTTACACTATCTAGTTACAGGTAATATTTTTCAGCTTAAATTACACTGTCATCAAGATCAAACAGTATTTTGGCAAGTGTTCAGCTTACAGTTTTGAAAATGATTTCAAGTTTCTGCAGCACTAATGCAGAACTCTTAGACTAATGCAGAACCAAGTGATGCCTGCCCATATCTCTGAGGGCAATGCCATGTTTCCAGTGCTCTTCTCATTTTGTCATCTATTCCATATAGCAGCCAGCAGTTCGAACCTGAAGCTGCTACTCGCAGTAACTAATCATTCACACAAAAATGAACTTTAAAAGGAACCGATGGTACATTTCTGAGGACCACAATCATATATGCTGAGTGTAATGAGAAAAGCTCCACGTTAAAATAGTATAAACATTCTTCTCACTTTGAGTAATCTCACTGAGGAACTATGCCACAGATGGGAAAAAACCCCACATAAAACATACCACTCTGATTTTTATTTTAGTTCTATCAACAGTTTTTATATTAATGGCAAGCATATATTACACAAAGAAATATCTGTTCCAGTCTGAACCCATATGCATTTATTTGGCCACTCAACCGTTCACAAAGTTCCTCAAGTCACTGACCCACAGAAATTAAAAGAAGCATGCATTCAAAACAAAAAAGCAAGACATAAAACATCAAACAGTCAAACTGCTAAATCCCAGAACAGCTCCAAAAATACCTAGGCAAATTCTGCTCAACTCCACAGACATTAACCAGCAGTAATTTCACCTACTGGATTTGTTTGTATCTGCCAATGCAGAACAGTTCATCCAGTAACATGCCTTATATTGGAATTCTTGCATGGAAAAAAGCCCACAAACCCCAAAAGTTAACACAGTAAGAGATAACCACCAGACTAAAAGGCACAGAACTGGCTATTTGAGGAAAAAATGACTAATCCAGGTGCAAATTATTCACACAAGTATGGGTATGCACAATCAGGTCCAACTGAGCACGACAAACATATCATCACTCATTAAAGATCTATCTGCTTGAACATATCTTTGCTTTCTTTTCAGTTCTTAGGAGCTATTCAATCACCTCCCATCACACAGCAAAGGAAATACTGCACAATGAAAGACAAAGCTGTAATTAGATAGTCCTTCATTTTGCTTCCCATATATGACTGAATTGAGAATGGATGGGAAAAATATGAACGGTGATAATAACAGTATGCTGAAACACTCAGTAAGAAGTATATTGAGCATAGAGTAACATCTTAATTCTTCCTCAGCACATAATGCTGTGTTTACTGCAAGGTCAGTTAAGTTACTATAAGAGATTTTTAATGAAAACAATTATAAATTTAAAATAACTGTGTTTAAAGCATTTAACAGTCACTAAGGTCAAGTGATTACAGCAGTTACAAGACCCAAGGGACATGTTCACACCAAAACAAAGTGAATAAATTACCTCAGCCAGTGTATGCAATCACTAAGTGACCACAGAGGTTATTCAATGTATAAGCCCAGATGACTTTCATGCAAAACCAATAATGAAAATTTATCAGCCAAAGGGAAAAAAGCCTAAGTAGTAGTGAAAGTTGCAGGAAGGGCTGAGAGCTAGGGGGAGCGGGGAGGAGAGCATGATTTGGCTGTGGAGACAAGGAAGGAGGATGAACGTTAATAAAATGGATGGGCAAGATGATGAACGCTTTGCTCAGACGAGATACGTTGAGAGTTGAAAAGGGATGCAAGGGAAGCAAAAGGGCTGACAGAAGTGCTCTTGGTCCTGTACAATTGGTACCTATAACGCCCAGTGAAGTATAAGCAATGCTGTGTTCAAAATTATCTTTTAGCCTTTTTCCTTGCTGTTACTACCAAGAAAATTACAGGCAGTTACTGTGCCTTAGATATTCCATTATATAAGCCTGTGCAGAGATGAGACCCTGAGTTTTTTGCCACAGAGTAGGTAAAATACATTGTAGAATGAAGCCTAGCCTTTTGTTTCCTTCGCTTCTGAGTATTTCTAGCCTAAGTGGTGACATGGCACCACACAGCCAGCCTACCAGTGGCACCTGCAACAGGATCATTCTACACAAGTTCCCCTCCTTCATTTCGGTCTTCTGCTGTTGCAATTTAATTGCCTTCAACCGTAGCAATACACTATCAATGCACTGCTACCAAATACTGCAGAATATGAAAGGCAATGGCAAAGAGGCATTGAGTGCCTGCATTCAAGGTTAAAATGCCAGTACCCTCAATTCAAAAAGGCAGTCACCTGAATAGCACTCCCCAGAAATTCTCCTCCTCAAAACATGATTATTGATTTTGCCATCTTCTATCAGCATAAACTCATGCATTTGTACAAGGTGTCACCACCCAGCCAGCACACACAAGGCTACACAGTTCCTTGCTGTGGAAAGACAGAATCTTTTCCCCTCAAGATAATGCAGAAATACAGCAAACTCTCTAATTTTGTCTTAATTAACAGAATCCTACCGAAGCTAGAAACAGCACATCACACAAGGACAAGAGAAATAAGGAGGGGGGGGAATTTTCAAGTGCTCTAATTCAATTAGGAAGCAGTGACTGACACTTGGACAGGAGAGGTTAATTGGGGTCACCAAAACGCAGTAATTCCTTACCTAACCAGTCATTAAACTTCTTAACCTCGGAGGGCAGTCCCAGCTCGGTGAAATCGCCTGTGTGGAGAAGGATGTCCCCATAAGGCATCTGGATGCCATCTGTTCTGGAGTGTGTGTCTGAGACGCAGACAAATCGCGTGTGGCCGGCTGGTTTCGGAGTGTCATATGGGATAGGGTCGACCCTAAAGCAGACACAAAGATCTTGTAACAGTTACAAAGTTAAAACCCTCCTCACATCCATTACTTCAGATAATCAACACGGACCCGGCTCTACGGAAGCACGCACGCAGACGCACGCACCCAGTCGCACGCACCCCGCTGAAAGACAGCGCTGCCAAAAATCCAGGAGGGATCCCAGGGTTCCTTTTACACTTAGTTGGGAAGGAAGAGAGATTAAAAACAATACACACATAATATGGCCAGTTTCTGATGCTAAAGTTAATTTAAATGTTGGGAAAAATGGATTTGAGAGACATTGAATTCAGGTATATTTTCTCCCCATCATCTGCTTTAAACACAAAGAGGTACAGAAGACATTAAAGAACAGGTCTCACAGGTTGGCAACAACAGGCTCTCACTTGAGCTGAGCAGCTCAGTATCTGATTTTGTTCAAGGGCACAGGCAGTTCTACAGACTCCAGCAGGAATACTGCTTTACACACAATCAGGTACCTTCAAAAGTGCTTTGATGAAGCCTGGAGATTGCAAATCTGAGTCTAAAGATAACTTCTCACCCTCATACAACATCCTGAGCTCAGCATCCTAAAATCCATAACATGAGGAGGTGATGTGGTAGAGAACTTAGCAGTCAGGGATAGAACTTCTTTTCCTATAACAAATGTTGCTTAAAGTTTCTTTCAGTTAGTTATTTGCGACTTCTATTTGTTAGTTTGAGCTTATCAGCTGTTATGTGACTCTGCAGAAGTTTGAGACATTTTAGGGCTTGGTTTTTAAATTTAAGGAGGAGAGAGAAAAATAATAGCAAAGAGAAGCACTTCCTACTTGAGATCTTTTAACAGAATAACTTAAAATACAAAAGGCAAACCATTACCTACTTGGGCATAGCAATAATTTCTCTGCAGTTCTTGTAACTTGATTTGCTCAATCTAACTCAAACATTTTATTAGCACAACATCTGGATTAACACCACAGAAAACCTCACCCCAATTCCAGAAAACTCCAACCTATTCCACTGATGTACCACTTTGACCATGGTTGAGCTTAGCTTCAGCCAGAAATTTTGTGGTACTCAGGATTTATGTCAGAATAGTCATCTATTTACATCTCCCATCACCAGAGCAGTGAAACCAATCTCCATGTATTTTAAAGCACCCAAAATAATGCTGTTCTAAGACTTACTGGGACAAAATGGCACAAGAGACATTCAAAGAATTAGTGCCTGGATGTAAAATTAAACAGGTTTTATTAGTTTTGCTCTCTACACTGAATGACAACAATTAACTAACTCATCTCTGTGAATCCTCCTCTTAAATCGCTGTAGCTGTAATGAGAGGGATGATCACTAACAGTGAGCACTTGCAGCCCTGGATGCCAGTGACACCCTAGTCTGGAAGCAGCATGGTCGACAGATGAAGAGAGGTGATTCTGCCACTTTGCTCTGGTGAGTCCAGCCCTGGAGCCCTCATCATAGGAAGGATTTAACAGATGGACCTGATGGAGCAGGTCTAGAGGAGGTGCTTCAGGAGGCTGGAGCACCTCTGCAACAAGGACAAGCTGAGGGAGCTGGGGTTGTTCAGCCTGGAGCAGAAAAGGCTTTAAGGAGACCTAAGAGCAGTCTGCCAGTACCTGAAGGGGGCTACAAGAAGGATGGAGAGAAACTGTTTACAAAGGCCTGTAGTGACAGGATGAGGGCAGCAGTTTGAAACTAGGGAAGATTTAGATTGGATGTCAGGAACAAGTTCTTTACCATGAGGGTGGTGGAACACTGGAACGGGTTGCCTGAGGAGGTAGTTGAAGGCTCATGCCTGGAGGTATTCAAAGTCAGGCTCAACGAGACCCTAGGCAGCCTGATCTAGTGGAGGACGTCCCTGCTGACTGCAGGAGGGTTGGACTAGATGATCTTCACAGATCATTTCCAATCCAAACCATTCTATGATTCTATGACAACACAAAATAAAGCACAAATTCCAAGAAAACACAGACTTTGGATGTATGCCATTATTTACTGAACTGTATTTGCTGTTTTCTATACAGTGAACTTCCACCAGCGTCTCTTAATTTTGGTCCCCCTACACAGCTGAGAAAGGATCAAAAGCATCCTCCTCCAAGGAGCAATTCAGCCCCCTTACACTGGGGACTCCAGAGTGGTTCAAGAAGTCACATGCCATATGGATATGAACTGGTCTTCAATGGAAAAATACCCACATGAATGCACTTACTAACAAGATTTTACTGAGTCTTTTGTATTCAGTGGAATGCTACTAACAGCTAAAATTTGAGCATGAGGGGCAGGGTTAAAGACATTATTCCTAGCATCAGAATTAATTATTTCCAATCAAGCTGTAGTTACCATAAATGTACCACATTTGGTTGTCATGGTCTGCTGAACTCAATTGCAAAATTCAGGCTCTGCAAGATTATGTTTACTTTAATACATTCTTTATCTTAAAAATAAAGATTTTACTGCATGCTGGATTGGATGGGAAAGAGCAGTTTGAGAGACAACTGCCTTTGGTATTGTATCACAGTATCACCAAGGTTGGAAGAGACCTCATAGATCAGTCCAACCCGTTACCAGAGAGCTCAAGGCTAGACCATGGCACCAAGTGCCACGTCCAATCCTGCCTTGAACAGCTCCAGGGATGGCGACTCCACCACCTCCCTGGGCAGCCCATTCCAGTAGCCAATGACTCTCTCAGTGAAGAACTTTCTCCTCACCTCAAGCCTAAATCTCCCCTGGCACAGCTTGAGGCTGTGTCCTCTTGTTCTGGTGCTGGCTGCCTGAGAGAAGACAGCAACCTCCTCCTGGCCACAACCACCCCTCAGGTAGCTGTAGACAGCAATAAGGTCTGCCCTGAGCCTCCTCTTCTCCAGGCTAAACAATCCCAGCTCCCTCAGCCTCTCCTCGTAGGGCTGTGCTCGAGGCCTCTCCCCAGCCTCGTTGCCCTTCTCTGGACACGTTCAAGCATCTCAATGTCCCTCTTAAACTGGGGGGCCCAGAACTGGACACAGGACTCAAGGTGTGGTCTAACCAGTGCAGAGTAGAGGAGCAGAATGACCTCCCTGCTCCTGCTGGCCACACCATTCCTGATGGAGGCCAGGATGCCATTGGCTTTCTTGGCCACCTGGGCACACTGCTGGCTCAGTTCAGGCGAGGACAGTACTTCCTATTCTACCCAAAGCACCATGTACAGACACCCACTACAAAAGTCTGAACTCCAACAATCAATGCATTTTTCTTCCCTGCAAGGGCTGGAAATTAATAAGGTTATTATTAAAGAAGGAGAATTCATTTACCCATTGAAATTGCACTGGCAAGCTGGGCAGAACAGTAATTACAAGCCATATGTTTCTGTATTTGGTATCCACCTCCCAGTTACGGAAGGTAAGGAAAAACTTTTCTAGTAGCATGTCACCCTGTAAACGCCAGATTCTCTGAAGCAACCTTTCCTCTCTTCCAAGTACATTTACTGCAAACAACACAAAAAATGAACAGCTTTCATCACTACCACACACCTAGCTCAGATCGCCTCTGCCTGAGCTATGACCAGCACTGCCTGCTTCCTGGGAGTCCAGTTTGGTTCCTACCCAGCAGCTGTGCTTTTGCCGTTCTCTGCAGTTTGCTTCCAAACAAACCCTGCTTTGCTTTAGGCAATCTCTATTAGGCTATGACACCAAAATCTGGTTTAGGATTTTTCTATTCATGCAATGATTGACTTACAGAAAATTCTATAATTGAGATTCATTAAGTTCCTGACCCTTCTTCCTCCTCTTCAAAACACTAGGATGTTGCCAAGTAACCTCTTTTCTACATCTTAGCTTAACTTCTTCTCTTATTCAGCAGGGCTTGACTACCAAGTATTTGAAAGTGAGATACTGAAGGTTATTGTGTTCAGTCCATCAATTTATCTTGCTTGAAATAGCTCTTCAACACAAACTTATTAAAAGTGGTGCTGCTGCCAGTCCTAAAGGCTCAAGTTTTCTTTTCATCCACAGCTACAGCACG
Source organism: Tricholaema leucomelas (assembly GCA_013400475.1). Lineage (NCBI taxonomy): Eukaryota > Metazoa > Chordata > Aves > Piciformes > Lybiidae > Tricholaema lacrymosa > Tricholaema leucomelas. The sequence continues at coordinate 94,857 of WAAF01011760.1, forward strand.
GCAAACAGTAATGCAGGGTTTTTCTTTTTCAGTACATCATGAGAGGATTGGCCTCTGAACTTGTGAGATCAGCTGCTGCAGTAGGCAAGCCACTGCCTTCTCACAGCCTTTGGTGGCATGCTGCTTACTAGAGGGCTTCTAGCTGGGCTGTGAATGCCATCCACTCTTCTGGTGGCCCAGCAGCTGAGGATTAGACACTGACATTTCTAAAAGCACTGTAATAGTTATGCATCTGACCTTCACCGCAGTTCAGCAGGAGAGAAAATAATTATTTCAGCCCTGCCCACCACCAGCCCCTGTTGAATCAGAGCAAACACCTATGAAATCCAACATGTTCTCTAGTTTTTGCTCCAACTGCAGTGCATCCAGCTAACTCTGACACTCCATCACCACCAATATTTGTTCAGTATTCCTCCAGTGTCTGCTGCATTCGGAAAAGAATGCATATGGAAACAGAACAGAATCAATCAGGTTGGAAGAGACCTCCAAGATCATCCAGTCCAATCTAGCACCCAGCCCTATCCAGTCAACCAGACCATGGCACTAAGTGCCTCATCCAGTCTTTTCCTGAACACCCCCAGGGACGGTGACTCCACCACCTCCCTGGGCAGCCCATTCCAATGCCAATCACTCTCTCTGCAAAGAACTTCCTCCTAACATCCAGCCTATACTTCCCCCGGCACAACTTGAGGCTGTGTCCTCTTGTCCTGTTGCTGGTTGCCTGGCAGAAGAGACCAACCCCCACCTGGCTACAACCTCCCTTCAGATAGTTGTAGACAGGAATGAGGTCTGCCCTGAGCCTCCTCTTCTCCAGGCTAAACACCCCCAGCTCCCTCAGCCTCTCCTGATAGGGTTTGTGTTCCAGGCCCCTCACCAGTTTCGTTGCCCCTCTCTGGACACCTTCCAGCACCTCAACATCTCTCTTGAATTGAGGAGCCCAGAACTGGACACAGCACTCAAGATGTAGCCTGACCAGTGTTGAGTACAGGGGATGAATAACCTCCCTCCTCCTACTGGCCACACTGTTCCTGATACAGGCCAGGATGCCATTGGCCCTCTTGGCCACCTGGGCACACTGCTGGCTCATCTTCAGCCTACTATCCACCAGTACCCCCAGGTCCCTTTCCTCCTGGCTGCTCTCCAGCCACTCTGTCCCCAGCCTGTAGCGTTGCTTGGGGTTGTTGTGGCCAAAAGAAAGATGGAAAGATGCAGTCAATTCTACTGCAGAACTTAAATGTTTGTATGTTAGTGTTAATACAGAAATCCTGAAATGAAAAACAAGCTAACAAAAGCATCAAAATGAACAAAGAATTTTTGGCTGCAAGTTATTGAGTTATTTTGGGTAGATAACCTCCTTTACAGCCAGATGGTAAAAGGTATTTATCTATCCTAAGACACTTAAAAAATCAGGCACTTTGGCTTCTTTTCAAAAAGTTTAAGTCCCAGAATGAAATCCCTTAAGGCAGCTGAGCAATGACTGCTTTCTAAGATCATGACAGTAATGTAAGATCTGTCACATTTAATGCATTTATGACAAGGGTTTTGGAATCAGAAGGGACAATGTAATCTTCATACACTTCCATAAGGACCTTGTTTATCAGATAATGACTTGGCTTTACTAAACTGTCCTTTCCACCAGCTATTTAGAGTCAGGGTCCCTCAGGTACAAACCTCAAATCTACAGTTCCTCACACATGACTGGAGCTTTAGTTTAGCTTGCTCAGCTATCACTAACCAGAATCTTCCCCCAAACCCAAGGTTACCATGGCACTTCCAAGACAGTGGGGTCATGTCAATAAGCAAGCCCAACGCTGCCCCTTGCCCAAGCAGGGTTGCTTGTGCTACTCCTGGGGACTGCACAAGCTGAGAGTTGCCTGCTGCCCTCATCCACAGGCCAGCCCATTTTGGCATGGCTTTAGACTTTAAAAGCAGTGGTTAAGTAAATACACTACTACAAGCAATGCAGAAGTGATCAAGGGGATTTTGGCAGCAAGGTATGAGGGTTGAATTCAGAAAGTAAGCCATGGAGGAGAAAAACATTGAGCCTTTCATATGCAAGGACTTGATTTAAGGTGTCAAGCTACAAAACAGACGTGTCAGCTGTGTATTTCAGCCCAGGCTTTGATGTCATATAAATCAGCAGTCTTAGAAAGTATCTCTGAGGAAGGGCAGTTGCAGCCCTTAAGGGACTCAGCTGCAGACAGAATTACACTGGGGCCCTGTTTTCAAAGAAAATTTAGCACAGACACAAGCACCATTTTTTGGAAAGAAATTAAAGTTTTGATTGCAAAGGATAATTCTGCATGGGTGAGTTCGAATGCTGAAAACACAAGGCTCTGGCTGGCTTGGCCAGTCCCCAGGAATGCCTGTGCTTGGAACAACCCACACCCTTTTCACTTCCCTGCTTGCTTGGGGTTTGAGATATGAAGACCCCAAATCCCCTCCTACAAAACTCCCAAGAAACCAATTCACCTGTGAAGATGGAATAAAGTCTTAAACATTAAGCCAGGGAGAATTTCCAGTTCCTAACATTGAATAAATCACTCAGATGAATGCAGCACCTACACAGGACAAAATGCTTACAAGTGATGAAAATCACTTCCCCTGCCCCAAATGAGCACTGTTACAGTACACACTTTGCTGCTTCTTAAGCTGGTTCCATTGACTTTGCTACAGCACAGAAGACCACCTAATTTTACTCCTTCCCAGGCTCACCAGAAGCACAAAGTGACACAGAGTATCACAGTATTACCAAGGTTGGAAGAGACCTCATAGATCATCAAGTCCAAGCTGTCACCACAGAGCTCAAGGCTAGACCATGGCACCAAGTGCCACGTCCAATCCTGCCTTGAACAGCTCCAGGGACGGCGACTTCACCACCTCCCTGGGCAGCCCATTCCAGTAGCCAATGACTCTCTCACTGAAGAACTTTCTCCTCACCTCAAGCCTAAATTTCCCCTGGCACAGCTTGAGGCTGTGTCCTCTTGTTCTGGTGCTGGCTGCCTGAGAGAAGAGAGCAACCTCCTCCTGGCTACAACCACCCCTCAGGTAGTTGTAGACAGCAATAAGGTCTCCCCTGAGCCTCCTCTTCTCCAGGCTAAACAATCCCAGCTCCCTCAGCCTCTCCTCGTAGGGCTGTGCTCGAGGCCTCTCACCAGCCTCGTTGCCCTTCTCTGGACACGTTCGAGCATCTCAATGTCCCTCTTAAACTGGGGGGCCCAGAACTGAACACAGTACTCAAGGTGTGGTCTAACCAGTGCAGAGTACAGGGGCAGAATGACCTCCCTGCTCCTGCTGGCCACACCATTCCTGATGCAGGCCAGGATGCCATTGGCTCTCTTAGGTCCAGGTCCTTCCGAGACTGTGTCACATCATCTGCTGCCTGTCCATCGCTTACTAATTTCTCCATTGGGTTGTATCTGTGACAGAACTTGTGGTTTGGTTTTTATGCTATCTAAATTAGTATTCATCACAGAGCCACGTAAGCACAGACTTTGAGTCTGTGTACTGCAAAAATCTGTGTTGCTGCAGCTACTGACTTGGGATTCACTTAGTGACACGCTATTTACCAACTCCTCTGTATTAAAAACATAGCTCTATAGCTAGCTTTAAAAAAAAAACACCTACTCATATTTACTATGAATAGTAGTCATTTTATTTATTTACAGTTCAAATTCCTCCTGCAAAATCTTCAGACTCTTCCAATGAGGACAAGCTGAGGGAGATGGGCTTGTTCAGCCTGGAGCAGAAAAGGCTTCAAGGAGACCTAATAGCAGTCTGCCAGTACCTGAAGTGGGCTACAAGAAGGATGCAGAGGGACTGTTTGTAAAGGCCTGCAGTGATAGGATGAGGTGGAATGGTCTGGAATTAGAGGAGATTTAGATTGGATATGAGGAGCGAGTTCTGCACCGTAAGGGTGGCAGAACACTGAAACAGGATGCCTAGGGAGGTAGATGAGGCCCCATGCCTGTAAGTATTCGAAGTCAAGCTCAACAAGAGCAACCTGATCCAATGCAGGATGTCCCTATGACTACAGGGCGGTCAGACTAGATGACCTTCGGAGATCTCTTCCAACCCAAACCATTCCGTGATTCTATGATTGTGTTCCATGATTTAGCTTTGTTGATCAGCCTGACACGACACAGGCATGACACTAAATACCTCAAACACTATCTGATCAAAAACCAAAACTCCAGCATCAAGTGTGGAGCAGACACCATACCCTTAATCTTCATTAGAACTTACTCAAAATCTTCTGAGCTGCTTCACTCTCCCGAAGTTAAAAGGGAGGAAGCTCTCTGTGCTGTACAAACTGTTTCATTAAATGGATTGGCAAAGAGATTAAGTTCTCAGCACTTGTAACTGATTTCTTGATCTGAAAAAGGAGAAGTACAAACTTTTGTTGCAGGGGACAGGCAGGTTATTGGATCACGTTGTACCCTCCAAGGAAAAGTAGGCAGCCCTCAGAATCTTACTGCATGAATCTAGCACATCATACTGACATTCAGACATCTCCAGAGAGAAAAATACATACATGCACATACACAGAGCTGATTTTGTGATACAGAACATGCTGAACGACACAAAGCCAAATACTCATTTACTCTCAATAGAAACAATAAATGCCACTGCTTTAGTTGGCTGCTATCAGCCATTAATTATTTAAACCATACTTATTAGTGCTTTTGCTAACCTGAGTCCATCTTCCAGTATGGTCAAACACCAAGAAAACATCTGGAATCCCTGACTGCAAAAAAGGGATGCAAATACCTTTCAACACCCTCACTGGTAGATCTTATTTGTACAAGCACACATATCTATGAACAGACTACTCTAAATTAGCTAGAAAGCCACACCTCTTCTGGCAACCTCCACATACATGTGTCACCCATCAAAAACCTTAGAGAGAGTTCTGGAAGCAGGAAAACAGAGGTCTGCTATTTATTTCAGAAATAGCATTAACTGTGTCTCAGTGCAAAGTGGAAGGAAAAAAAAAATTACATTTTCAAAGCCACAGGAGGATTCAATGCACCACTCAGCAGCTTACTGCTAACGTTTCCAACAATTATAGCTGCAGGGAAATGATGGATCTTTTCATTACAGGTTTTGGAGCTGTTTTACTTCCAGTGAGATTTATGAGATTAAACAGGAAAGACCTGCATTACCCACTGTCATCATCTGGGCAAACTTAAGAACGCCTTCTTTTGTAAGGACCTTAGAAGAATGTATCTTCTCAGCCTGATAGAAACCTCAGTTAATTTAAGAGCCCAAATTCTGTTAATCCCAGGTTCTGGCCAATCATAAAACCAGAAAGAGCTAGAAATGTAGATCTTCTATGATGTTCTTTGAGGGCAAATAGTCAGCTGTTTGGTTTTTTTTTTCTTGAGGTACCTAACCTCCTTTGATATTAATGGAATTCACAAACCGAATTGCTTGAGTGCTTTTGAAAGTCCTATTAATCATCCCTTTGCAGATGAAACTTGTTTTTAATCAACGAAATACCTTCTGAAATTTGGGTGTTTCCAAACACTGGAGAAGAAAAACAGACCTGAAAGATCACAAAATCAGAGAAACATTCATGCTAGAAAAGCCCCTCAGGATCACCAAGTCCAACCAATAACTCTACTCTGCAAGGTGCACCCTAAACCACATGCCCAGACACCACATCCAAACGACTTTTAAACACCTCCAGGGCTGGTGACTCCACCACCTCCCTGGGCTGTCCATTCCAATGCCTGACCACTCTTGCTGTGAAAAAACATTTCCTTATATCTAGTCTACCCAGTTGCAGCTTGAGGCCATTCCCTTTTGTTCTACCACTAATTACCTCTGAGATGAGACCAGCACCAACCTCTCCACAGAGAGCACCAGCAGCAATCTACAGCCCAGGCAAAAATTTCCTTTAAATAATACAATAAATTGCCATTTTTATGCTGGTATGATTTCAATTAGAAGTCATTAAGAAGTGCTTCTCCTACGTTCTTTTGTTGTTGTTGTGGGATTGCTATAAATTACACCTTCCTCCTACCCCAAAAAGAACTCAGTGGCTGATAAACAGCAGCTTCTAGGAAGGTGTACATCAATAAGTCATTTGTAGATTGACAGAACGGTTTAGGTTGGAAGGGACCTTAAAGATCAACCAGTTCCAACTCTCTGCCATAGGCAGGGACACCTTCCACTAAATCAGCTTGCTCAAAGGCTCATCCAAGATGCCCTTGAACACCTCCAGGTAGGGGGCATTCACGATTTTCCTTGTCAACCTTTACCAGTGTTTCACCAACATCACTGTAAAGAGTTTCTTCTTAATCACCAGTCTAAATCTGCCCTCCTCAAGCTTCAATACATTGCCTCCCATCCTCTCATTATAGGCCCTTGTAAAAAGTCTCTTTCTGGTTGTCTTGTAGGCTCCCTTCAGGTTCTAGAAGGCTGCTCTAAGGTCTCCTTGGAGCCTTTCCTTCTCGAGGCTGAAGAGCCTCAAATTCCCCAGGCTGTCCCCACAGGGAAGGTTCTCTAGCCATCTTTGTGGCTGTCCTCTGGACCCGGCTCCAGCAGCTCCACATCCCTTTTATACTGGAGGCACCAGAACTGGTCACTGTACTCCAGGTGGCGTTTCACATGAGCAGAGAAGATGGGCACCATCACTTCCCTTGTCCTGCTGGTTACACTGCTTTTGACACAGCCCAGAGCACAGCTGTCTTCTGGGCTGCAGCTGCACACTGCCAGCTCGTGTTGGGTTTTCATCAAGTCCTTCTCAAGGCTGCTCTCCCAGCCACTCCTTTTAGCACAGCAGCTGTGGAACAGCCTTTTCTGTAGCAACTATATGAACCCATTTCCAGGTATGGATACACAGTCTTGGTTTTCATCTTCATACTCCTCCTAGTAGTTACTTACAGGGTTTCAGTATGTATTCCAATAACAAAAACTCAAGGAAGGCTTCAGCTACCTGAAAATTCCACAGTAAAACCAACAATGGCAAAACCAACAATGGCAAAACCAAAATACATCAATATACAGAATATCAGGATGCACTCATTATCAGCTACCCTAACTTGAATGGATTGCTTGGGTATTTAACCATCAAACCCACTTCTGCTCTGACCAAGGATGTGTAAAATTCCATTCACCTACCCCTCCACAGTGTGCAAATGAAATGCCAGCTCTTTTCTCTGTCATCATGAAGCAGGGAAAGACACCTTCCAGTGCCAGAACACAAAAAAATTCCACAACAACTATGCAAGGCTATAGGGAATTGCAAATTCATTAACAACAACAACAACCAAGTTTCTGTGAGTTTTCAGGGGAAAAAAAATACTTACTGTTCTGTGAAAGATATTAACTAAAACTTCAAGCATTTTTGACAGATTTACAACTATTATTGTATTTTCCAAGTAAGGAACCAAGCTAATCCAGTAAGTTGCTCAGGGAGACACAAAAAAACCCCCACCCACCAACAGAAAACCAACCCACAAGTGTGAAAACCTGGGAACAGCTGTCTTAACTATTTCTTCATTTACACATGGATCCATTTGGGTTTTAAGAGATTTTTTATATCTATCTATCTATGTATTTCTGCATTTTGGAATTTCTACTGAAATTTCCAGTTGGACAGCATGAAGGGCTTGTGCTTACTGAAGGCAATGAAGTCAAAGTTCACGGTGACCGTAACGGTACAGGAATGTGGGCTAAGGGAAGCTATGTTGTTCACATCAATACTTTAACAGTCATCTGTATGAAATAAAATTAGCAGTTAAGATTCTTAGTTCTTTGACTGAAGTGACTAATTTCCTGCAACCTTTCTCCTCCTTCCTCCCCTCCAAACGTTCTGGCAATCAAGAATGGACTTACAGACTGTTTCATAACAAACACTACCCTTAAGGGCAAAACTGGCAAAAGATTCAGTCTGTTCCAGAAATCCTTTCTGCAACTGATTATTTCTTCTGGTTCCACTCTACTGGTTGGCTTGGCCTATAAAATCTTGAGCTCCTTTACCTTATGCACTGTGAAGACTTGAGACTAACTCTATCCCTAAAGGGCAAAACTGCCTCTTTCTAGCATTAAGAGACTCTGGTCAATCTGCCTCCTGGAAACTAACTGCTCTAAACCTTTCCTCAGGAATGGCTTTGTCTGCAGGCTGCTGTAAGGGTAACACCCTCAGTGGTTTTCCAGCAGCACTTCTGCATAAGAAACCACCTCCAGTAGTTATTATTTTCCATTGCCATTAACCTGCAGTAACAAAGATCACATCTATTTCTTTCCCTGTCAAGTAAAATGTTGGGGGTTTTTTTACATAATGATCATCTTCAGCTGATGAAGAGAATATCATGCAGTTCCAAAAAGCTATGCTCATCTCACCCACACAAATGACACTTTCTTGTCTGAGACATCACAATCTCCCCAAAGACCATTTCTCACCAAAGTAATACTTTGCCATTACAGTGATGTGATGCCTGTATACCCTCTACAGTGTGTCACCAAGACAGCAACAAATACAACTTGGTTTAGCAAGCACTTAGTACTTTGCAAAACACTTAATGAAGTGCTGACAATCCCGTCCATGTAGACCAGTGACATTTACTGTGTCATGATACCCTTCCTTATAAGTCATTCTCACTCTGCACACACACCCCCCAAACACGATCCAGTAAGTCACTCTGCCCTTGACCTTTGCTAAACGACCATGCCCAGAGAATAGCCTGAAATACTGACTTGCCACTGAACTATTTCTCAGCATGAGGTGACCCGCCAGGTGTGTAGGCACCAGCGGCTCCAAGACCTCACTCGGTAAGCAGGGCTATGCCTAGCTGCACTCCATTCAGACAAGGCAACTATCCAAAGGGAATCTAACCTCACAGGAATTTAACAAGGTCTCTGACTCATGGCATGTGCCACTCACTCTTCAGTTCCCAGCCTGATGGCAAAAATGCAATTCCAGTCCAAGCGTGATGGGAACATGCTTATATGTGGAGGGACAACTGCAGTATGGTACAACAGCAATTCAGCCCTGGGACATCCAGTATGGCCTGCCACCAGTTTAACAAGATGTCAGAGCTGCACACTGAGGATAATAAAATGTACAGTCACTTCTGTACTTCAAAGCAACTGAAGGGAAGCACTGCTGACTGCATAAACTATGCTGTGATTTTTCACGCCATTAAGCAAAACAGAGGAAAGTGTTAACCATGAAGACCTGTTGTCTCCTGGATTTTCCCTGATGGTTCCCAGCCTGTGATGCTCTCTTTCATAAGTAACTCAACAAGCTCTAACTGATGGGAGGTAACCTGCATCAAGAAGCTTATCAAGATGATTGCCTTTATGATCCATCCTGTTCACAAATCTGGTCAAGGTTATTGTTTGGACGTAAGACTGTAAAATACACAAGGACAGACTTGCTCCTCCTTAAAAGTCAGAGTGTAAACAGGTGAGTTATGAACCATTTCATGAGTACTTGTCAGAAAAACAGGAGGATGAAAAAAAAAAAAAAAAGCTTCCTTTCTCTCCCATTAACCCAGAACCTATACTGGGAGCCTACAGACAGATGGCTGGTCACATCCTCCAAACCTTCCCTCATGTCCAGGCACGTATTCAGTCAAATCTATTCCCAATCCCATCCACAGCGTGGCTGCACTAACAACTGTATTGAACCAGTATTGCAAGTCAAGATTTCGGACATCACAGCCTCAAAGGGAGTTGTTTACAAGACAGTTGTGCACACCTAGGCCTAGCTGCTCTCCTGTGCCCACCTCACCGCTTCTCCCAGCACAACTGCTGGTGTGGGCCAGCCCTGGAAGCTGTGTGACCCCTCCAGGAATCGATACAGCTCACCAGGCAGGCAGGCAGGATGGCTTTGCACCAGCAAAAGGGAAGCAACAGGAGCACTGGGGCTTGTCGGGAATGAGGGCAGTGGGCTGCTCCTTTCAGCAGAAGCTACATATAAGGGACTGACACAGCAATTTTCCTAAATGTTAGGTGATGTAGCTTTCTCCTCTTCAGACACAAAGAACCACCTCCTTTGTCTAATAAGAGCTTTCTCTGTTTCCAGACATACTTTCATCTTGTATCATACATTTGACTTCCAGATGACTCCTTTTGTTAAAGAGAGTATTAGGCTTGGACAGGAGACAGACTTCCTAAACAGACAAATTAAAAACAAACAAACAAAATGAAAGAAAAGGGGGAAAAACAAAAAATAAGAGCAATTAACCTCACTATACTGGGATAACAAGAGCCACGGCTGCAGTTTCTTTATTGTACAATGAGGTTGCATTTCATAACCTTCTTCACACCTTTTTTCCCAGCCTCTCAGCCCTAACCATCCATACTTTCTGTTAAGTCATTTCTTTATAGGACCCTTAAACTCAGCTGTAACCTTACACAGTCTCATGTACTTCAAAAGCAGCAAGTGACTGTGGTGTATATAAAAAAACAGAGTTATGGTAGTTATGCTCTGCTCAGTTTTACAGACTTAGGGGGGTTTTGGTTTTTTTGTTTTCCTACAACCACTTCATTCTTTCCTGAGGGGAAGGCTGACACAAATGCCACATTAACTGCCAGCTCTATGAGGAGAACATTTCAATCACCCATTACAACCAAGAATCAGACCTATAAGCCCAATAGCCAGATGCTGTTTCGTGCCCTTCCAGTAACCCCGCAGCGCGGCTATCACTGCCACTTCTTATCTCATCCCTGTTTCAAACATTGTCTGCTATGGTCAGACAAAGAACCAGACCTAAACAATGATATAAATGAAGACTTCCTCCCAACTCATTCTTGAACTTCTAATGAAACTGATCACTCCTTAGCAAGATAACAAAACATGTTGGGGTTTTGCGTGCTTTAAAGCTGAAGCAAGCTTTCGGAGAATGGCAAAGCTATCACTGCATGCAAACATTCTCTCTGGGCAATGGTAAGCACCAACTACATGTGTATGTACATACATACATACATGTCTAAACAAGTACACAACACAAGGGGGGTTTTATTCCTTCATTTTTATCACCAAACCAGACGCTGAGCCAAATTCTCCTCTGTTACACCTGATGAGCAGAAAGAATAAAAAAGAAGGGAGAGGGAGGGGAAAAGGTAGGCTTTTTAGCTCATTAGACATTAAAAGGCAGCTGAAGCAGCTGGGAGTTTTCCAGAATAAAGAACATTTTTAATTTCATTAGAATTCAGACAACTCCAGGCTAGAAAGCGACGTCAGCTAGAAAAAAATATGTTTGCAATGTTTTTATAACAGTAAAAGACCTGCTATATATGAAACAAAACAAAAAACCTAAAGCCAGGAAGGAGCAAGACTTTTGCTTTCATAGCTTCTCTCCATCTGCCTGCTTGCTGTCGAGAGCATAAGCTTTCTTACCAGCATAATCTGCGTCCTCATTAGGTGGATCTGTTATATGATTAACATTAGAACTGTAACAGCAAACTTCACTAAAATAGATTTGGCCTCTGTTCTGACTAACTGCCCTTTCCTCCAGGGCAGCCACAGGTAGGAGCTCTAAATGAGGATTAAGGTTTGCAAGAAAGAAGAACATCCTGATCAAGGCTCCACGTGACACAGATCACATCTCATTCATCCCATCCCAGCAGCACAATCTTAACCCAGACCGTGCTGAGCGCCCACAGCTCCCCACAGGCCTCAACACCAGGGAAGGTCCAGAGGTGCTATCCTACAGTTCAATACAGGATCCTCGTCAATCCCGTCAAAATCGCTCACTGGAGCTGCCAACTGTCCTGCTGATGTTGCCCAGCACTCATGGAATGGTTTAGGTTGGAAGGGACCTCAGAGGTCATCCAGTTCCAACTCCCCACCATAGGCAGGGACACCTCCCACTAGAACAGGTCGCTCAAGGCCTCATCCAACATGGCCTTGAACACCTCCAGGGAGGTTGTGGACGACAGAATCACAGAATGTAATCTTTGATCATATTCTGTGACTCTGCCATCCACAACCTCCCTGGGCAACCTGTAAAGAACTTCTTCCTAATATTAAATCTCCCCTCTGCCAATTTAAACCCATTACTCTTCATCTGTCATTACAAGACCTTGTAAGTAGTCCCTCTCCAGCCCTCCTGTAGCCCCCTTCAGATACTGGAAGGCTACTCCAAGGCCTCCTCGAAGCCTTCTCTTCTCTAGGCTGCAGAGCCCAAACTCTCTCAGCCTATTCTCATAGCAGAGCTGCTGCAGCCCTCTGAGCATCTTCATAGCCTCCCCAGGACTCACTCCAACAGTTCCACGTCCTTCTTGTGCTGGGAGCTCCAGAACTGCACACAGTAACGCACTCTCCGTACATTAAACCACTACTATGGCCCTGCAGCAAATCAAAATCCCACTAACCTCCACAGATGCACTCAGGCCCTTTAGGGTGTAGAATTATCTCAAACTACTCTCGTAGCTTTGAACGAGGGTGGGAAATGCTTTACACCTTGTCTGGAAACTACATGAAAGTCTCCAGTGGGTTCACTCTAGCTCTGCGGTTCACCTACACACTGAACTCCAAACACTACAAGACACATAAACCAACAATTTCATAGCTCTGTCTCATGAAGTACTTCTGCAAACAGGCTGGAAAAATCAGCCAGACACTAACTACAAGGCCATTGCTAATCAGCACAGGTACACAGCTCGATAACCTTGCCTTTCAGCAGCACTGCCAGCCTCTGCAATTCCCAGTCTTGTCTTGCTGGGGCTGGTTCCTGCTTCAGCAGTCTCCCCTGTTGTGCCAGTACAACTGTCTACAGGGACAGATGGAGAACAGCACTGGAGAACTGAACTGGGATTCGTATTTTCTCTTCCTCTCACTCCAAGGGATTGTCTCCAATTCCCAACTACAGTACACATGCAACACAACAAGAACAGCGGTGCAAAGGAGTGAAGGCTATTTGTGATGGTTTTGCACCACAGAGTATTTGGGATTCCCCCCCCAAAGGTAAATTACCAGGCTTACTCAGAATTTGGAAGTAAAATGAAATTATTCTTCAGAAAACTAGGCTAAATGTAAAAGGTAATAAACATATACAAATACATATATACATCTACAACTAGACAACAGCCCAGCTGCCCCCGGACAAAGCCCAAGGGCTGTTGCCAGCTAACACAATATTATCTCTCCCTGTTCCCAGCCAGGGTTCTTACCAATAACACAAACAATGGTGAGGAGGACAGGCAAGCAAGGCCAAAAGGAGAGAAAGAGACAAGGAAGCAAGAAGAGAGCTGTACTTCAGAGCAGAACAAGCTGTACTTCAAACTATATAGGCTTTTTTAGGCCAATGGAATGGGATAAACGTATCTCTTATATTTTCTTCAGCCCCTTTGAGAGTCCAGTCCATCCCCATGTATTCTCTCAAATTCTCTGGAAATCTTTTATTAACAATTTAGGAGCCTAGTCCTAAAACTGCAACACTATTCAAGCTGCCAGTACCACCACCCCCCAAAAAAAACCACCAACGGGGAAAAACATCCCTTACAAAACCATGGCTTCACACACTCATTGACACTTCAAGTTTAACAAGCAGTGGCTTGAATCGTCTCTTAAACAGCAGTGCACATTGCAAAGGATGCTAGCTTCAGCAGCTTAAAGCAGCCCCAGGTTGTCTTTGTGAAACCTCAGTGCAGATCAGATTGCTGACCCATTCAGGGCTTTAGCATCACATCTGAGGACAGTGAGGAGACTCGATTAGGTGTGCAAACAAACGTTTTCATAGCTTGGATGACTGTGATTAAACCACATTAAAATAAATAAATATATATATACACACACATACACCAAAAGGGAGGGGGGGGAAAATTAGAAGCTCTATTTTGCCCTTTTTAGCAATACAGCTCCATTTAGGAAAATATTCCACAACATCTTAAAAGCTTCTGCAAGGATAATGAAGACAAAATCAACTCTCTTGATCCCACTAAACCTTGTTACAAGACTTGCAGGCTCAGAGACTGCACTTCCAACAACTTCAAAACACCTTCCCAGCAACAAGGCCCTTCAAATGGATATGCCAGGCTGTGTAACTCGGGCAAAGCACTCAAGTTCTACCCTCTCATTATTTTCACCAACATTTAAGCCAAGCGCTGCAGAGCAGCATCGCAGAAAGCTCCTTCAAGATTCACTCCAAGACAGCGAGGAGCTGCAGGAAGCAGAAGAAGAAGAGAGCAAGCGAAGCTTTGACAGCTTTAGTTACTTTGCTTTGCTTTACACAGGGAGTTTCCTATACGCTGTTTCTCTGTAAAAACAGAAGCGCTGCAGAAGCTCAAAAGTCCTTTTCAGACATTTTGTCATGACTAACAGTTAATAAACCAGGATACTTTAAGCCAAATAGTGCATTAGCCAAAAAAACACTGACAAATAGCAAAGTTGCCAGGCTTAGCGTAAAAATGAAACATACTAATGGAACGTAGTGCAGCTTGTTCATGCCATGTGCAGTCTAGAATCATGCATAATGTAACAGTGCAACTGCTAACAGCAGGCTCACAGAAGATAATTTACACTTGTTTTTATGGACATGAGGAACTGATCTTTGAAGTTGTCCCTAATGAGATTCTGCTTGGCCCCAACAGCATCCTGAGAGAATGTGCTGGTTTTCTCCCCTGCATCCGGTGCATATTTATAAAGCAGAATCCAGACCTATTTAAATTGCACATGTGGACTGGTGTCCCCCCATGCCACAGCAAAGTCAGATTCTCATCGTGGGAGAAATAGCTGCTAAAATGTCTCAATTTACCTTCCAGTCATTTTTGTAATTACCCATACCACCTCTACTAATTACCAAAAGATACATGGGGGTTAATGAATAAGGTTTCCTTTTCCTTTGTACAGTTGAACTCCTAACTTGATTAAGCCACCAGGTCACCAGCAGCTGCATCACACATTGCAGAAGACACGTTCAAAACGCAGTCGTAAGGCTCCTCAGAGGAAACAGAAGTGTAGCTGTGTAATGGATCGTAAGACTTTATTTCCAAAACACAGGCAGCAGCACCAGTAAGACAGAAAATGTCTTTTGCTATGCTCTCTGTAGTCACTGCTTTAATACTACGCCCATCTGTTTTTGAAAGCCCTTTCAGTTATGAGACCTACAAAAACCACTGAACCAGCATCACTAAACTCTCAAGTTGCAACTAATGCAGTAGTCACAACGCCTCCTACAACCTGGAGATACTGTGGTACAGCTTCTGAAAACTGGGGATGAGTGAAACATTGGTCACAGAGAAGAGACCTCAACTCCACTATGCTCAAACAACACAGGCAATCACACACTTAAATATCTAAACAGTGGGCTCTTTTCAGTGGCAGACAGTGACAGAACAAGGGGCAGCGAGTACAAACTACAATACAAGTTTCACTTGAACTGAAGGACAAACTTTTTCTCACTCTGAAAGTGCTGGAGCTGTAGAACAGGCTGCCCAGAGAGGCTGTGGACTCTACTTCTCTGGAGACTTTTAAAACCCATCTGGACACATTCCAGTGCATCCTGATTTAGGTGTTAGCAGTGCGGTTGGACGACGAGGAGAGGCTGAGGGAGCTGGCGTTGTTTAGCCTGGAGAAGAGGAGGCTCAGGAGTGACCTCATTGCTGTCTACAACTACCTGAAGGGAGGTTGTAGCCAGCTGGGGGTTGGTCTCTGCTCCCAGACAACCAGCAACAGAACAAGGGGACACAGCCTCAAGTTGTGCCAGAGCAGGTATAGGCTGAATGTTAGGAGGAAGTTCTTCACAGAGAGAGTGATTGGCATTGGAATGGGCTGCCCAGGGAGGTGGTGGAGTCACCATCCCTGGAGGTGTTCAAAAGACTGGATGAGGCACTTAGTGCCATGGTCTAGTTGACTGGATAGGGCTGGGTGATAGGTTGGACTGGATGATCTTGGAGATCTCTTCCAACCTGGTTGATTCTACTCTAAGATAACCTCCAGAGGTCCTTTTCAACTACTACCATTCTATGATTGCTGACTATCACTGTTTCAGATGAAAGCATTCAAGTTAACTAGAGCTAATTTTAATTCAGAGTAATATGCAGAAGCACAAACTAAGGCAGTTTGGGAAGCTCTTTAATGCTCAACTCAGCTGTTCCTTCTGCAGGATGTCAGGCTTCAGAAGGGTGCTAGCATCAGAACACTGGGGATGGCAGCTCCAGCAACCACCCATGTGGGTGATACACAATATGCTTAAGTTACACCAGCAAAGAATCAACATTTTAACTCTTAGGTCTCTGCTTTGTTCTGCTTGGAACAGAGAGAGGGAGAAAGAAGTCCATAAATCCATTGAACATACTAGTCAGCGCTGTTCATGCCCTATGAATGCAAAGCATATTGTTTAAGGTTAGATGACTCAGGGGATAGATAGCAGGATACCCGATTTTACATTTAGAGCTCATTGTCTAATCTGACCCTAAACAAACAGAAATTCTAACCCCTGACAGCTGTTTAGTGCTTTAAAAAAATCTCGAGAGGACTCTGCTTTAGTCCCTATAAAGACACTCATGTAACAAAGACCACCATGGCAACTGGTGCTCTCTGAAGAAACTCGAGTTTGAACGGAGGCAGAGACTAATCTACCCTCCTGGTTCCACATGAAGTCCCTACAGGTAAAAGATGACAGTCTCTGATGAGGGAACTTATGAGGGAAGCTCTAACAGTAACTACAATAGCTCTGTGTGCATACGTGGAGAAAGAGAATTTGTTCCCAGTGCACTGTCTGACACTGCTCACGAGCACACCAAGCCTAACAAGAAAAACTGTAAAGAAGAAGAAGGGAAAAAAAGTGTGCCTTTAAAGCCACTGCGTTCTGGGCACAGCACTGAAAAGTTCAAATGACCTTGCCTCAGTGTGTGAACGTACAACCTCTTGGTCAGCATTGCCAGGTTCCCTTGTGAACCACTACAAGGTACAAGTCTGCAAGCTCGAAATCTCAAAAATCCCTTTTGTTGGGGAAATAATAAAACACATATAGACCTAAAAGCCAAGCTCCAGTACTACTGCTGCAGCAATAACCTGCCACCCACTGCTGCTACGCTTCATGCTAGAGCAAGCCTGCCTTTAAACACATATGCAGACAGCAAAATCGTAACAAATGAAATAGAGCTGCAGGAGCAAGGGGTGCTAAGAACTATACTTTAGGCCAACATCTCATCTCTGGTTATTTCTAGGTATTTGAGATCATTTATCCACTTCTAATCTTCCATTTGTTCTGTACTAGTCACCTCCAGTGCATTCCTTTTTCATTTACTGGACAAGTGTCTGTGCCCTAAAGAAACTGCACTCCTCTCAAGAAATATATATCTGGAAAACTGACACTTCTTGTACGAAGTTTTCTAGAGACTTCCATTTAATTTGAACCCATTAATTAAAAAAAAAAAAAATAAAATAAAAAACTATCAACTTTCTGGCTCTGTGTGTTTCAGTTTAGACCTTTAAACTGCAGACCGAACAAAATTAATCAGACAAGGTCTCTCTCGTTCTGTCAGATAGGTCTTTAAAATCTTCTAAGAGAAGTACTGACTAAAAGTAGTGACTCTTGCATGTCACAGTATTCCTTCCTCCTGAAGGCTCTGCAAAAGCAAATGGAAAACCAGGCAGAGGTGACTGGTGGTAACCAACAATGGCTTCACTAAGAGCAAATCATGCCTGACAAATTTGGTGGCTTTTTATGATGTAGTCACAGCTGCAATGGACAGGGGAAGGGCAACTGATGTCGTCTACCTAGACCGGAGTAAGGCATTCGACTCTGTCCCACATGACATCCTGGTCACCAAACTGGAAAAGCACAAACTGGATGGGTGGAGCACTCACTGGATAAGGAATTGGCTGGATGGTCGCATGCAGAGAGTGGTGATCAATGGCACAATGTCCACCTGGCGACCGGTGACAAGTGGTGTTCCTCAGGGGTCAGTGCTGGGACCAGTGCTCTTTAACATCTTTGTCAGTGATATGGACAGAGGAATTGAGTGCACCCTCAGCAAGTTTGCAGATGACACCAAGCTGTGTGGCACAGCTGACTTGCTGGAGGGCAGGGATGCCATCCAGAGGGACCTGGACAGGCTGGAGAGGTGGGCCCAGGCCAACCTCATGACGTTTAACAAGGCCAAGTGTAAGGTCCTGCACCTGGGTCGGTGCAATCCCAGGCACAGATACAGGCTGGGTGGTGAATGGCTGAGAGCAGCCCTGAGGAAAAGGACCTGGGGGTCTGGGTCGACGAAAAGCTCAACATGAGCCGGCAGTGTGCACATGCAGCCCAGACAGCAACCCTGTGCTGGGCTGCATCAAGAGCAGTGTGGCCAGCAGGGCAAGGGAGGGGATTCTCCCCCTTTACTCTGCTCTCCTCAGACCCCACCTGGAGTACTGTGTGCAGTTCTGGAGCCCCCAACACAAGAAGGACATGGAACTGCTGGAGCGGGTCCAGAGGAGAGCCACGAAGATGATCAGAGGGCTGCAGCAGCTCTGCTATGAGGACAGGCTGAGAGAGTTGGGGCTCTTCAGCCTGGAGAAGAGAAGGCTTCGAGGAGACCTTAGAGTGGCTTTCCAGTATCTGAAGGGAGCCTACAGGAAGGCTGGGGAGGGACTATTTACAAGGTCTAGTAATGTCAGGATGAGGGGGAATGGGTTTAAGCTGGAAGAGGGGAGATTTAGACTGGATGTTAGGAGGAAGTTCTTTACAGTGAGGGTGGTAAGACACTGGCACAGGTTGCCCAGGGAGGTTGTGGATGCTTCCTCCCTGGAGGTGTTTAAGGCCAGGCTGGATGAGGCCTTGAGCAACCTGCTCTAGTGGGAGGTGTCCCTGCCTATGGCAGGGGGTTGGAGCTGGATGATCCTTGAGGTCCCTTCCAACCTAAACCATTCTATGATTCTAAGATTATATGCACAGACTATCAAGGCAGACAGATGATCCAAAATATTCCTCTTAACAATTTAGGATGAATGCAAGGATACTGTTCAGGAAAATATGGTCTATAGTAATGATATCCAAAATGAGTAAGCCTGGAAACAAAACAGAAACCTTCTAAACACAGACTGTTTGAATTCCTTGAAACCAGCACCAGGCATTACCTTTCCCCTGTGGCTCAGGGAAAATGAAGCCACTGAAATGGGCTGCCCAGGGAGGCAGTAGAGTTGCCACCCCTGGAGGTGTTCAAAAAAAGACTGGATGGGAGACTTAGTGCCATGGTCTAGTTGACTGGACAGGGCTGGGTGATAGGTTGGGCTGGATGAGTTTGGAGGTCTCTTCCAGCCTGGTTGATTCTACGATACTTACATACATTTTAAAAACAACCTGTTTTCTTGGAGGCATAAAATTTATGGTAGCAGATAGCTAACAACAAATGATTAAAAAAAACAAGAGTTAAAGATCCTCATTTTGTTGACAGAAAGATGCATCAGGTTCTAAGAGCAACAGCGTGTGTGATCTTTCCATTATTACCACAGCAACACTCTCACAAAGCAGCAATGCAAAGTAGAACAGCAGAATATCACCAAAGGTCACAGTGGGAAAAAGATATATGTATATATATTTACTACCTCAGAGGCTTATCATCTTCGTTTTAATTCTCAGAGGGTGTCTGAAACTCGTGTGACAGCGTTTGATTCGTGCAGTCTCGTTAAACTGACAACACTTCTAGTAAGAAAAACTGGCTTTAAGAACTTCATGCAAACAATCAAAATAGCCTCCAAAAGATCTCAGAAGTCCCAGTGAGTCATAACCCAAAGTGGGTGTCCAAAATAGAAGCTTTCAAGGTACAGAATAATAATGATAAAAGAATAAGATTTGTTCTTGCAAGCATGCCTTCAACTGAAAGCTGCTAATGTCACTGCTTAACAAATAAAAGGTGAAGGAAAACCAAGTTAACACCAAGAGAAAGAGAGAATCAAAATTAAATCAATTTATTTTTAAAACTTTCAGGTAATTTCATGGTTCACACCTGAGTTCCACATATAAGTTTTTCATATATATATAATTATGTTTTGATTTAATCTATTCACTCCTTTCCAGCAGGAGGGAAAATGAACGCCTGGATGACTCGGAATTTACAACATAAATCACAAAGATGAAAATTCTCTCTTCCTTAATGTCTGTTAATTATCATAACCTTATATGTACATTGTTAACAACCAGAGAAAAGAAGTCTCTGAAAGAGTCATAGCTTAGAATTGAGGAAAACACATCATCTGGCATCTCTGAGTGACTGGTCCTGTACCACTGGAAGCAGTAAGAGTGCCACTAATCACTGCATTTGAATATATATATATATTTACTCCAAACCAACCAAGACATAGAATTTTAATTCTAAGCACCTACTTGCCCCAAAACAACTATTTCACTAATCACAGGACAGAAAATGACCCTTTGGTAATCCTCAGTGCTGGCCAAAAGTGAAGGATGCTTTAAGAAACAAAGCAGCCTGGGGTAATTAAAAAGTAATGACTTTTTTCTTTGTGCTCTCTATCTAACAGGAGCAGGAGGGAAGATAGACTGGACTGGCACCTTTTCCTTCCCATAAACTGATACAATAGCTAAACATTTAGGAGTAATGTGCTGACCCTGATGCTCCCAGTCACTGCACTCAATCCCTTATACCAGAGAAATTGTAAACGTGGTAAATAGCAAGTTTCCTGGCTTACAAATACATCAGATAAAGTCCCTCCATCATACTCCTTTCTCCTTCCCTCCCCCATTCTCTCTCCATCTGCTGCTCTCCTGGGAAGGGAGTGCTACACTTAATGGCTGTGTGCTTTTAAGTCTAATGTGCTGGATATAAGTTAATGCCCGGTACAGTAAGTGGGAACTCTGCTATGAGGAAGCCTCCAGTATTTTTTTCCTCCTTGTCAACATCCAGTGGAATCTCTGTAGCACTCACATCAAGCGCATGAAAGACAGGGTCTGGAAATAGGAAATCCATGACAAATACAGACCTTCCAAGACACCACTCAGCACAATCACTTAAATGATTTTTTTCACAGAAAGAGAAGAGAGTTGGGATTTTTCTGTCTCTCAGCAGAGTGATCTGAATTCAGAAAACACACCCATTAAACAATAAGGAGTATAAAAACAGGGGCAAGCATTTCCCTGTCAGCAGAGCACACCAATGAACTCTGCTGACAGCATTCTGATCTACAAGACATAAAAAGTAACGTGGACTTGGCCATCAGCATCACCAAGAGGACAATTATTTGGGGATTGTGGGTTGACTCACTCTCTAGCCATCCTCTCTGCCCCCACCCTGAAAGCTTCAGCAGCAGCATGAAGCACTAGTGCTCATCCACCAGCATTTTGTTTCAGCCAAGCTCCATGCAGCAGATCCTGGAGAACACATCCAGATGCTGTTCAGGAAAAATCTCCATGCTTACAGAGGTTAAGACTAAGCTTTATGGTCAACTCTTCGGGAGATAAATAAATTGACTCAAACTCCAGGTACCTAAAGATTATTGTCTGGAATACAGACTTGCAATTTTCTGCTCTAAACACCTAGTACTGCTCCAGGAACGTTACAGATAGGGCATTAAACCAGGTTTAAAGGGGGAAGGGGATAAAACTACACCCACTAGATATGAGCCTAGGGGTGGCATGCCCAGATCAGGGGTGACATCAACAGCCCAGCTCAAGAGCATCTACACCAAAGCATGCAGCGTGAGCAACAAACAGGAAGAACTAGAAGTCATTGTGCAACAAGACAGCTTTTTACCTTCAAGTTCTTATCTAAATCCTATGGGGTTTTTTTGTGTTACTTTCCCTCCTGCCTGTGTGAGGAGGGAGAGGGACTTTCGAGAGCAGGCTGTGTTAACCCAGGACACTCTCACACTTGGAACATTGAGCAAAAGCAGAATCTGCTGCTTCCACAATATAGATATTTTAAAAATAAATAAATAAAAAAGAAACTACAAGCTTCCAGTGACAGCATCTGGATTGTGAAGCATTGCAAACATTTTTTTACCTATTTCACAACAGAGAGCTCCCTTGGCGAGCAGTCTCCCTCTAGCACATGGTACTGTGGCAGGGATCACTGCTGCAGAAAACATTCTTGGTCAGATCCCATCACACATCTCCCTTAGAATAAGAGCACACTGCATATTGTAGAAAGAAGTGAGACTGTAAGACAACTATCACTATGACTGAACCACTAAACTACAGAGAACACAGAATCAGTTCAAGTAATGAAAATGTCCATTTACAGCATTCATCTACTGAAAAGGAGCCTGACAATTAAAGTACTTGTTACCTGAAGGCTTCTTTGCATGATTAACACAGAATAAAGAACATTAACATGTACGTGCATAGAAATAAAACAAAACAATATTCTCTTTCTCCCTCGCAAGGATTTACCACAGGGGTCAGGCTGACTCTACATGTAACAGCACAATTCTATCAATGAAGAGCTAAGGAGTAAAAATAGCCTCTGACCCTTGCCCTTGGCTGCCCTCTTACCTGTGCTGACCACTTCCCCACACCCACTACTGGTAAGGCTGCACCAAGAAAGAGATCTCTGAAAGCAGCTCCTTGGAAAAAAAACAAACCAACCAAGCAGCAACCACCACTGAAGAGGCATTTTTAACCTCCAGTGCTATGACAAAAGGCTGCTAAGGAAGTGGCAAAGCATG
The DNA here is from genome assembly GCA_013400475.1 of Tricholaema leucomelas. Classification (NCBI taxonomy): domain Eukaryota; kingdom Metazoa; phylum Chordata; class Aves; order Piciformes; family Lybiidae; genus Tricholaema lacrymosa; species Tricholaema leucomelas. The sequence continues at coordinate 117,427 of WAAF01011760.1, forward strand.
TGGTACAGGGGTAGGGAACAAGCAGCTGCCGAGCGGCAGGTTCAGCACTAAAGTCTGTGTATCAAGAACTTTTCCCTCTTCCAGCCCTGCAAATAACCTCCAGGCACAGCTTTTTACACTCAGACAACCAGTGGTAATTGCACAGGGCCCATAGCTCACACTGAGGGACTGACTGATTCTGGGAGGTGTGGAGCCTGTTCTGGCAGCCTGTAGGTTTATCACCAATTTAAACCAGAGCTGGCTTCCATCTTAGGGCAGGGCAATATGGAAACACAGTCACTAACAAGGCAGTAGTGACAAAAAAACTATTTTAAAGCCGATCTATGTTTGCACTAATAACAACACTGGCACTTGAACAGCACCAGCTTTGCAGCAGTGCCAACACCACAACATTCTTTTAAAGGTATGCTGGTATTATTCCTTCTTCCTCAGTGACAAAGAGGTCAGAAACTTAATGAATTGAATATAATATGGCTGTGCTGCATAAACATAATATAGAGGGCCAAAATCTGAATTTTAATTGCAAGACTGCAATCCTCGAGCCGTGTATCACTGCTGCACAAACATTTCACTTTCAGCATGCTCCACTCCAGCACCTCAAAACGCTTTAAAAACGAACACGCCTTCGTGATCTTTGATAATTCATTTTACCTGTAAAATTTAAATTTAGAGCTTATTTTGTGCTTTATTTTGCAAAAATCAGTAACTTCCAATCATTAAAAGCAGTAGAAATCTTTCATTTGTTAAACTCACACACCTGCAGATACACTCCAGCAAAACAGTTTTCTTAATGACACTTCAAATTAGCATCTTTGCAACTCATCTTTCATTGTTCTATTGCAGAAGAACCAGAAAAAGCAATCAGGTAATGGCTCTCTTCTGGACTGGGGACTATTTATTTAGGGACAGCTGTAAGGATTCTCACCTACAGCTGTCACCATCCTCCCAGCCTTCCTGTTGGAATCCCCAAACTGCTGCAGGGAGAGCTCAGCTGCTTCAGGGCAGCTGTCGAAGGGCTGCTGCTGTTGGCTTAAGAAAAACAGGTTTGTTTTACTTAATGCATTGGCTTGTAAGCGTCTGCCTTCCAGTAGCCACCCATGGCACTGAGGAACCAGCAAGGGAAAAGAGACTAAAATCACACAAAGGTAACCTGACTGACTTTGACCTATGACTACCATAACTCGAGTTTTACCTGCACTCATTCAGTGTACTCAGGTTTTCACAGCTAGAGCTTAAGTGGAACTTGAATGCTTCAGGAAATACAGGGGGGGCTTATTCAATTTGTTTAGAAAAATAAGCAGCAAAAAAGAACTTCTGTTGGTCACAAGCTATGTATGCTTCTGTAAGGAAGTGTTATTAGTGGACAAAGCAACAGCATCCACCAAAACTGTGATCCTTTATCCCCTTCAGTATCAACTGAAATGGCTTGCTCCGTTACACTAGGTATAGCTAACTAGCTCAAGCCTGAATCTCTGCATTCTCTCAACCGATGTCATTACATCCACAAACTCCACTGTTCTCTAAATGTCAAATGAGTGCATATTCTACTAGTGCCAGCTTTAGTTCTCTCCTCCTAAATATCACTGAATGGCTTAGCTTGAAAGGGACCTTAAGAGATCACCTACTCCAACCTGCCCACCATGGGCAGGGCCACCAATATCAACTATCACACGCAAAGATCACACACCTTACATGAAACTGAAGTGGAGAATACTGCAAATCAAATGCACGATTGCCCACGAATCTCAATGGGGGTTTATAAAACCCACTAAACACAGGATAGTTTCTCAGGTTAAAAAAGAGAGAAAAAGCAACATCCTATTTCTCAAGGTCCCAGAAGATCTCTGGGTTTTAACAATTTAAAGCCTCATCACAGTGTAAAGTTTTTCTCCTATGATCATAGAACTACACTTTTATATTACTATTATTATTAGACATACACATTTACACACAGTCATGCATTTAAACACTTGATTCAACTATACATATATAGCTCTACTAATATAATACATTGGTTTAAAATAAAAATATTCACATTGAGAAGTAGCCCAGTACAGAAAAGGTAGTAAAATTTTACAGTTAGAGATTGTTCAATGCATCTCCAAGTATGCATAAACTCATTTAGAAGACTCTTGCTCCAGCACAAAAACCTCTCTTTTCATGCTCCCCTACTACTGAATTTAAACCATACCAAAGTTTTAATACATACTTCAAGTATGTTAAAAACAAGCCACCAAGCCATCCTGGTGACACTAGAGCAAATGAACTCATTTAAAAGGCTCTGACTGCAGCTCCAGCTAGTTTGTCTCCATAAAACTCCCTCACCCTTTTTAGCTGGGCCTGTCAAAATAGGAAATTTCCACAACAGATACATAAAGTTTCCTTCATGCCCTCCTTTTTTGTCCCGTGAAAGTAAGTGGTATGGTGCCCAAACTGGTTAAAACCTACGTAAATCATTTTCCATTTGGATTTTTCTTCTCAGCTTCTTTCCACTGGACTGAGGGAAAAATTCAACGACATGGGAGAGTTCCACAAAACTAAGCCTTAGTAATTCTTATTAAATTAAAATGGTCTAAAGGCCCACTCTGGTAGCTGTTGTAAAGCAAAGACCCACTCTGGTAGCTGTTGTAAAGCAAAGACCCACTCTGGTAGCTGTTGTAAAGGTGCAGTTCGAAGGAAGAAACAAGTCTCACAGGAAAAAAGAGAACACCTTAAGCAATTGACCAATACACCTGATGAATTCAATTACCTTCTAAGTTTAGTCGGTTTTACTTTTTTCCTAGTGTTTGCTTTTGATAGGTGAAATTTTCTCTGTGCCCTCTACTTTAAAGCTGTGGTTTCAGAGAACAAAGCCTTCTCTGCAGCCTAAAGCATACCTGCCTTGGGCTGCCAGCCACTCCCCCGGTGTGCCCATCCAGTCCCCAGGCTGCATCCCACTGCTCACTGGCACTGTTGGCACCACTGACCCCCTACAGAGCATCTCAAGGGTCTAAACAGGCTTACAAGCTTGGATTTGTTCTTTTGGGTTGTTTTTCAAAAACAAAACACAACCAAAAGCCAACCAACTTACAACACCTCTGAACAGCAAGAAACCACTTGCAAGAATCACTTCCTAATCACAATTAGGAATTGCGACTTGAAAATCACCTGAAAGTGATTAGGAAGTCACTTGAAAGTCACAATTCCTAATTAAAAAAATGGGGAAGTGTGAAGACTTTCAGAAAAATAATCATCATTAGGAAGCAAAGGCAAGCACATTATTCTGCAGCTGCCCTTTAAAGCAGGGAACTAAGGGGCTGCAGTTAATTAAAACTAACTAAAAGTAAACATGACTTGTATAAAGCATTCAAATATTCTGAAGGTTTTATAACACCTTCAGAAAATAAGTGAAACCTGTGGCTGGGAGCATGGTTTCAAGGCAATAAAATATTTGGCATGGTATCTTTTTATCCAAAATAACTGGACGGTAGGTATTGTGCTTAGAACACCTTGCAAAGTCACAGGCAGGATAGACACTCTACAGCATCCTTCCTTTAAGGAAGATTGTAACCAGAAGAAATCCTATTAGAAGGTGCTGAACTCCTACATTGTGACTCTTCCGGCAGGCTTCTACATAACAAAAATGCAATGAAGGACCATACAACTTTGCCTCCCCTATTATGCAAAATCCTTATCAAATACTGTGACATCCCTCAAAATCCTGACTAACAATGGCATGCAGGAGGTCAAGAGATGTCGTCTTTGTTTTAGTTTTCACATGCTTTTCAGTCTACTAATGTTAGAAGAAAAAGAACCACAGAAATAAACGATAAAGATCAAACCTAACTAAACAATAGGAAGGAAATTCAGAGTTAAAATTGGTACTTAGCTCTTAACCATTGTGCCTAGGTGCAGTGCAGCAAAACAATACCCAGGAATAACAAGGTGAGGGAAGATACAGTCAGCTGCCTATGCTCTTACTGGCTGGAGTTCGGGCCAGGGACGTGGTTTTGGGGGTATTTCTGTTCTTTGGGAGGAAGCTCCTGGGCAGCCCCCGGCTCCTTTGTGCAGCGGGTTTCGAGTGGAAAGCAGCATGCGGCACACTTTCCACTCGCAACCAGGAGGACAAAGGATTCGGTGATCAGGGTGGGGTGGGGGGGGGCAATCAGTCCCAATTAGGCCTATTTCACAGCTCAGCGTATGGGCTGGGAGAAGGGAGCTTAAATTTTAAAGCAATGGGTCCCTCAAGCAAGTTAAAGTGAGGTCAGTAAAACGACTTGTCTCGCTAGGTGGGACAAGTCGCAGTGCACTCAGGCAGGAGGAGTCACCTCCAGGAGGTGATGGAGCAGCGTTTCTCAAATGCACCACATAAGAAATCTGATAACCATTCTGCCTCTTAGCTGGTGACTGACCAACTGCTCCAGTCTGCAGCCCGCTCCTCCAGCAGCAGCTCTCCCTCTCAGCACAGGAGCAGACAAGCACACAGGCAGCGGCAGCAATACTCACATATGCACATGCGGAGGCTGGAACCTGCTCTGGTTGATGTTGTAGTGCGTAAAAGCCTGCGTCGGGTTGGAGCTGTATTCATCCACCGTTACGGTAACTTTGCCTTGTGAAGGAATTCCATGAGCCATCCTTCCTCCTTATGGACATGAGCAGCTCACAACTTCCCAAGGCCCGGAGAGGGGTAGGACATTGTGTTCCAGGCAGCTCCCAACACCCAGTAGCTCCTCATCAATTCCACGGACCTCTGCCAGGAGAGAGAGACAGCACATGCTGCTATAAACTCGACGGAGATGTAAACATACACAGACATATTACTTTGTCCTGACTGCCACTCAAAGATCTTTTTCTGTATTTTTGATGTGTCCACCACTCAACTCTCTAAGCATTACTATTTACCTTTTCTTTACCTCACCATCTAGCTACATCATCATTAAATACATCCAAAAGACGAACGTTTAAAGCTTTACCATCAGAAAAAAAAAAATGCAGAAACAAACACAGACCAAACAAAAACAAAACACACAAAAAAACCCACTAAAAAGCTCCAGTTAAAATACTCCACATTCACTATTTTTCATTTTAAATAACATCTTGGGCTAACTGCAACCACAAAAATTAACAAGTGGACCCAGTTTCCTGAAGGATAAATGGCTTTCCACAACCACACACAAAAATCTTGCTTTACAAAACCAGATCTATCTCGGAGACCCGCAAGAAGCTGATGCAAAGCAGAAAATGTCACAACTGCACAGCAAAAGGTATGCCCAGCTACCTCTGAATTGAAGTATTCCTCTGGCCAGAGGAAGGCAAATATCTAGATAACGCTAACAAAGCACCCACGTTACAGCGCGCTAGCAATGAAAGTGGTTTGGATTCATCACCAGACAGTAATGATTTATCTGACAGGTTTAAGGGTGATTTTATGCATAAACATTTCCACTTAAAGTGAAAGAAGTATGCTCTTCCCTCTCTATGCATCCATATCTTTCACCTCTTCAAAGTGCTCTTAAATCTTGCATTAAAGCTCCGAGTATTCTAGAATCAGCTAAGCCAAACAGCCAGAAACATCCCAAACCTGATCTCTGTTAAGTTCTCTGCACAGAATCTGCGCTTCAATTTCTTCAGTCAATAAACTGAGGATACCTCAGCTGCCTGCCTTTCAGAGGGACTTTCTGAAAATTGATCAGCTGGTGTTCGAAGAATAATTTCAAGATGAGCAGCTCTTTAAAAGCCCTTTTTATGAGGTAGCTCCTCAGCTGGGGCATGCTATCCTAGCTGCAAGGACTTACACAAAATCATTACACTTTGCATCACTTGATTTGCCCCCCCGCCTTTAGTTGCCACACACAAGAGTAGATTTGTCTTATCTAGTGTGTAATTTACAAAAGCAAACCAGCGCTTAGTTGGAAGACAATGAGGTAAGAAAGAGAAGGGAGTGAGTTGAGAGCCCTGAGCATCAAACTAATCAGTATTTTCCCACTGTGATATTCCTGGGCTTCTCCTAGCTCGCAGATAGAAATATGTGGAACGTTAAAACATTTGGAATCTTTGATTTGTATTCAAAATATATTTTTAATACAAAGACTAATTTCCACTTTGGCATGAAGCACAACAAAAATGCCCTGGAAATGGCAGATGGCCTGCTATAGGCCATTTAATTTTACTATTTTACAACCTCAGGCCTATGTAGGCTTCCATATGTTAGTTAGGTTAAGACATTCTGCAACCTTCATTCCAGTAATTAGGTTCTATCCTTCATCTCCCTTTACCATTGGAGATTAAAAAAACCAAACCAAACCTAGCTTAAGACATTCTGCAACCTTCATTCCAGTAATTAGGTTCTATCCTTCATCTCCCTTTACCATTGGAGATTAAAAAAACCCCAAACCAAACCCAAGCCATAAAGTTCCCATTTAAAAACTGGTCTAAGAGTAAATCTTCATAACTGAGCTTATGGTCTGTTTTTTTGCACTAACTCCCTCTTGTAAGGGTAAGAGGAGTAAAAAAAAATCGGCAAGGTGAGCTTTAGCAAACAAATTCTTTGCGATGTAAGATGCATGCAACAACTGCTCATAACGTAGTGGTTACCATACCAAGTCTGCAGCTGTTTCCTTCATTTCCCTTACAATTATATTTTAGTGTTACTTTGCATAACAGTAAAACACAACACCTGCTTCAAATTGCAGTCCCGTTCCAAGTACTGTAATTCTTTTGAGACAGAAACTACAAAGAGTGTGCAACACAGAGCAGCGTAATTGCCCTGCACCGAAAAGTAAATACAAATGAAAACATCTTCCTGTTAAGAGAAATGACTGTCATTAACAAGAATGCCAGCCATCAAAGCTCCTAGCAAAAAAAAATGAGCTCTGAATTTCTCTTTTACACAGCAAGAATTCCAGCGTCTGCATAAATTAAGTAGTAGTGTGAAAATTACATGTCTAAAGTTATTGGGTTTGGGTGTTTTCCTTCTTGCAATTAAAAGCTGCAGTGTAAAACAGGTTTAGCCAACAACAAAAATACACTTGGGCTTTCAGAAATGCTAAAGCACACTACGGCCAGTAATCTAGCATAAGAAAGGTCTGAACAGTAAATTTCATATCACAGTTCACTCGTGGAAAAAAAAAATCCAATTTGTTCATGAGAGTGAATTATACATAAAGATAATAAGCATTTTTAACTGGGTTTGTAACAACCCCAAGCTAGAGAAAGAAATTACAGCTAGCATAAAACGCACGCTAAGAGGGTACTTGAATAGCTGTATTAAATACTTTAAAGTTGACTTTCAGTAAGATTGTCAGTACATAAGCTGCAATCGCTTCCCATTGTCTCATCTTTAATCTTAAGAATAAATCTCTATACTTAAGACAAAGCTAAACGAAGCATCTTTTAAAATTAAATTTAGCAACACATGGCAGACTGGGGGAAAAGAGGAAAAAAAAAAAAGAGTAAAATCTGAAGCTGGCTCCTGTCTCAATTCTCCAGTTTCCATTTAGCACTCCACAGAGTACTACAGCTCACCCGCCAGAAGGATCTAATTATTACCTTCTTTACTGTGAACTTCTCTGAAGAACATATCAAAAAGGAACCAAACACTTCAAAACTTTAAAAATAAATGTATTTGAGACCCAAGATTTTTAAAAAATTACATATTTTTTTTTAATTAAAAAAAAGCG
>WAAF01011760.1:125209-181625 GCA_013400475.1 Tricholaema leucomelas
AAAGCTACTTTGAATCACTGCTGTTCTTTCTCCAACTACAATCACTCTTTGAAGATTACGAGCAGGGGATGAGTACAAAAGAACGAAAGTTGCATTGTTTTTCACATCTGTCCTGTCAAGTAAAACAATGTGCAATGTCTTCCACGCCTTACCTAGCGGTTTTAAGAAAGAACGCCTATGTTAACAAAAATAAATGAAGGTTATTTGTTGGGTTGGGGTTTTTTTTTTTTTGGTGGGGTTTTATTTTAGCGTATTGATTTTTCTCAAGTACAGCTGTTATCCTGCGAGCAACAAACCTTTTCCAGCGCGGATCCGTAGCGGCAGTGAGGCAGGAGATGTGCCATTGTATACATCTGCTCAGTTTCACAGGTAAAACCCGGCACTTTCTCACCAAAGGGCTGGACCAAACTTACACGCCGCTCATTTTACATCAGACAAGAAACTATCGCAAAATGACTTAATCACGGGCAGGTAACTGGAAAAGGTAACGTTTCGGGGAGAGCGACCCGCAGCCGCGCTGCACGTAGGGCCGCGCAGAGCGAGGCACGCGAACCACGCGTTCGCCACAAATGAAATATTTACGCCTTCCTCATCTGAATTTCAAAAACCTGCCTTCTGGCTGCTCTCGCCTTCTGAAAGACAATTTTGAAAGGCAGGAGGCGGAAAGGGTTAATCTCGTGTCAACACCTTCTGTTGATACATCCACCATCCCGACACTGTTTCAGCAACAACACACGCGTTATGCCTCCCCCACCGCCGGAGCGCGGGCACCTGCCTCCTCAACACCCCCCGCAGCCGCGGCTGCCCGCAGGCCATCACCCCGCGCCTCGGGGAGAATCTACCGGCTGCCCCCACAGCCCCCGTCATGCTGCGCTGCAGTTTGCGGGTAACTCCGAGCTCCTGCCTACCCACCAAGTCCAAGGCGAAGGCACTTTGGGAGGGGGGGAGGCCAGACCCCGACTGCCCCCCGCCGCCTACCTCCGGTACCTGGGCTCCCAGCCGCTCCCCACCTCAGCCCGCCGCTGGCTCCCGGGCCGCCCCGGCCGCGGCCCCGCGGGGCGCCGAGCTCGCCCACACACCCACATCCCCCCCCACCCCCCCCGGTGATTGATGGCTCTAGGAGGCCAATGGCTCCAGCGCGGCCCCGTCCCGGCGTGTGCCGCAGCCCCCGCCCCGCGCCCCCTGCCCTGCCCGCCTCTCCCCCCCGGGCCCGGCTCGCCACGGTGGGGGCACTGCTGCTGTAATGTGTATGCAGTACGTGCCATAGTGCGCAAAGTTCACATCGCCTCCTCACAATTGCCACAGAACTGAAATGGTTGGGGGGGGAGGATGCTCGGGGGAGGGATGCAATAAACTCTACTGCAAGCGAGCGCGGCGGGGGCCGGGGAGATGCCCGCTGCTTTTTTATTCCGGCAGTGCCAACCGGCGCGTCCCCCGCACATCGCCCCCACCCCCGGAAGGTTTCCAAGTGCTTGAGGCCTCCGGGATCAGGGTTTCAAAGCGGGCTCTCCAGCCAGTGAAAGCGAGAAAGGAAACTCCGCCGGGGAACAGCAAAGCACAACCCCGTTACTCTCCTTACTTTTGCGGCGTGCCCCCCGCCCCCCTCACCCACACCCCCGCGTCCCTTCGCGCCGACAACCCCGTCCTCGTCCCCCGCCGGCTGCTCGGCGCTGCCGCCCGCCCGCTGGCCCCAGCTAGCACAATGCTCCCTGGCCTACCCTCCCGGCCCCGCCGCACCGCCCCCCGCCCCGACCCCGCGCCAGGAGCCGGCACGAAGCCTCCCGCCCCCAGCTCACTTCCAGCGCCGCAACCTCTCCCCCAACCCCGGCCTCCACCCCGGCCAAGGAGCGAGACGGCGGCGGCGGAGGGCAGCGGGGGCACGGCCTGGGGGAGGAGGGCAGGGCAGGCTGGCTCAGCGCCGCCGAAAACGCCGCCTCGGCTGCGGAGAAGCGCTGCCGCCGCCGCACCGACCCGACCCGACCCAGCGGGCTCGGGGCGGTCACGCCGTGGGAGGCAGGGAGAGCAGGCAACCAGTTTTATCCTTATTATTGTTTGCAGAAGGCTGGCCCCGCCGCCGCCGCCGGAGCTCCTGCCCGTCCCCCCCCGCCTCGTCCATGACACGGCACCTCTAACCCGCCGCTTTGTGCGCCGCTGCCCCCGCCGGGCCCCCCCCGCCCCGGCACGCAGACACCGACCCGGGGCCGCTCACCTTCCCTCCGCCGGCTGCCGCTGCGGGCGGGTCGGGGATGCCTTCAGCGTAAGCAGCGGGGCCGCTCCATGGGGCTGCGGGGGCGCGGCCGGGGCAGAGCCTGCGCTCGACCCCGCGGCGGTGCCCGGCAGCGGCCTGGGTCCGGGTCTGGGTCCGGGTCCGGGGCGGCGGCAAGGGCGGGCGCGGTGCAGTGAGCGGGACTGCCACTGGGGTCAGGGAGCAGGCACCAGGAAACACGGCGGCCACAGAGCGCTGCTCGCACACGCACACACACACACACGCACAGCTCCTCCCGCTGCCTCGCACTTCACCCCCCCGGGCAGGGAGGGAGGGAGGACTCGCTGCTGCATTTCCCAAGTGCGGCACAGCCTCCCCCCGCCAAGCCGGCAGCAGAGGCTGGCAGAAGCAGCAGTTCAGCCGCCCAACTGGGGTCAAGGCGGGATGTTGGCTGCCACAGCCCCGGGGCGCGGGCAATGCTCTGCCGGGGGACCGCCGGGACCCCCACACTCCGCCGCCGCGGGGCAGAGCCTGAATAAATGCACACAACCGGCCCGGCACCACGCATCGCTGCTCGTCTCGTCCTCTGCCTAAATAAATCACGAAATAAATAATTATCAATGACACCAATTAAAAAAAAAAATAAATCCTCGAAACAGATTTTCGCATCCTCCACACCTTTCACGTTAGGTCTTAACGTAGTGCTCTGCGCCTTCTCTAACACCAGCAACCTGAAAAAACCACAGAGAAACGCTACCCTAGGGTTAGCCTTTGAGGCTGAACATTTTCCTTGGGTAATTGGGGCCTTTCTATGGAGAAGTAGAGTCAGGGAGGTTGCTGTTGTCTTTTGAGGTTTTTTTTGGTCTTTTTTATTTTTCCTTCCCCACCCCCACCCCGCAATTCATGGCAATTGTGTCAACAGCCACAATAGTAACAAAGTAAAGGTTAAAGGTGTTTGTTCATTTACTTCCAAGACAGCAAACGGACCGGGGGAGTTCCACTGCCATACATTTAAAACGGAGAGGAAAATAAGAAAAGAAATTAAAAAAGAAAATTAAATAATTTGGAACAATTGAGCAGACAGAAAATGAAAGCTTCTCCTAACAGGCCTCTAAGACTAAGTAGTGTCCTACAAATTTTAAGTCCTTTTGATTCTGGCCAACCTTTAGATCTGCATGGCAACTAGGCAGGTTTTTCTTTGTGGTTGAAAACAATGAGAAGGGTTCCTAGTACTGCCAGACAGAAATCCACTAGGATGGATTGTCCTGTTCAGAAACACAGCCAAATCAGAAAAATCAACCTGAAAAAAAAAAATCACACTATGTAAGTTTTTCAGGCTGATTTTTTTTCTTACTATTGTCGTTTTCCCATCTAATAGAAGTAAGCACTGTGGGTCACCAAGGGAAAACTCCTGTGTCAGATAGAACATCCCACAGATTAGTTGTCCTCCCTACCAAATCAAAGATTCCAGGGAATCTTTGTCTGGGATGGAGTATAAGGCCATAGTTTCACAAATAGTGTAGCTGACTTAGTCTGATACAGATGTAAAATAAGCAACACAGCATTCAGCCCAGCTACCCCACTACTGTCCTTGCCCTAGCTCTCCTGTAAGAGCTAAGAACCTCTCCCGCTAAACTGATCCCGTTAACACCAGGGAGAAGCAGTCTGCTTCTTTCCTCAGCCAATCCACTTGAGAACTGCACACACACTTCTGCTGGGATAAGGCAGGGAGTGAGATGAGTAACTAGGGATGCAAAGAGCACAGGATAGCTTCATTAGTATCACTGCCAGATTAAATACAAACACATGGGGAAAGTGGGGAAAAGCTGTGGAGCCATAGGTTTGGTCTCAAAGCTGCTGCATCCCTTCTCTGCAGTTGCAGCAGAAGGGCTCCACCTGTTTTTGTGTCTTTATACATTTAGTTCCCACCAGTACTACAAGAACTGGCTTCTAGCACAGAGGAGGAAACAGAATAGAAGCCCGGGTAGGTGCCTGGACTGGAAATTGGAAAGCTCAGAGACCTTCTCCCTGATACCTTACACGGTGAGAGACAAATCAGACATTACTCCAGTGTCTCAGTACTGAAATAAGCATTTACTTAATTCACTACTCCTTATATAAAACAAAGTAAGTAGCTTGAAAGTTAGTGGCACTTGGGTTTTGTCCATATGAATCTAGACTGGGACCTGATCCTAAAGTCGCATCTTTACAAGGATACGAAACGTTCAGCAACAACACCAAGCTGTAATACAGTCATCAGGAGCACTGTTTTTCATAAATGATTTGTCAAACCAAAACCTTTTCTGGCAAGAGCACATAACAAAACTATTCAAACTCCTTGTTTTCTCTTTCCCTGAGAACAGTACACTTTCCAAAGATGCACCCCCTTTAGAAACATGATGGCCTTGGAGTTGCTGGAAGAGGAAAAATAATAATTGTCTTGACTACAAGGTTTACTGAGGAAAAGAGTTGTGTTTAGTTGCCTTCCTTCTCTAATGCACAAAGGCAGCATCAACAGGCAAGTCTGTAAGGACAGAACAAAAGAAAAGTTCTTTATTTTGGCCAGCCCACGTATTTGTTAATACACACTTGACAAGGGGATGCCAGAGATAAATGTGAAAGCCTAAAAAGTAAACAAGCTGTTGATTGTGGGTGTCACAGGACCCATTTTTCTAGCTGGGCAAAACTTGAAACAATGAACAAGCAGCTTTTCCGTACTTCCTGTTCATAATGTTAGAAGTGTTATGCTAAACATAAAACCATAGTATAGTATCATAGTATCATCAGAGTTGGAAGAGACCTCACAGATCGTCAAGTCCAACCCTTCACCACAGAGCTCAAGGCTAGACCAGGGCACCAAGTGCCACGTCCAATCCTGCCTTGAACAGCTCCAGGGACGGCAACTCCACCACCTCCCTGGGCAGCCCATTCCAGTGGCCAATGACTCTCTCAGTGAAGAACTTTCTCCTCACCTGTTATGGTGTCCATAGTTATGGACAGAGTTTGTGCTGGATTTTGGGGTTTTTTTTTCACTTTTATAACTCTACAGTGAGTATCATTAAATGCCCAGATGCAGGAAATGCATGTTAAAATCTATAAACCACTACAATATCATTAAAAGTATATGGATTCTTCAAAATCTCTTGCATCACCTCTAATACACTTCATAGGTACCACCTTTTCCAGTTCCTGCTAACTGAGGAGCTAACAACTTCTGAGAGGGAATTTGAGAGTCCAGAGTGAGCCATGAAAACCTGTCTCACTTTGCTCTCTACTTTGGGAAAGACCTTCCTCAAGTAACTGTGAAGCAACACAAGAAAAGTATCATTTAAAAACCACCTCTGAGAACTCATTCCGTATATAATACGATTGGTATGTATTTTTTTATGCTGAAAATAATCTAAACCAAAACTCAATCCCAAACCTAAACCCTTCATATCAGGACCTTGGTCTGTGGTTACAGTACTGTCCCGGTACAGATCTCATCCAGCTGGGAGTTATCACACCATGTGCTGCATTACTGCGCTCCATATTTGGTGCACGTTACTTGCTGAGACTACTCCCAGAGTAAGCTCAAGAATATTCCACCACCTGACCTGAGGGCAAACCTGATTTGAAGGCCATGTCACACTGTATACAATTATCAACAGTGCTACTTCAGTGGTGTTTCCATAACTGCCCCAATTTTCCTGCCACTTACTTCTTCTCACATACTGCAAGGATGCAAACAACATACGAAGAACAACCTCATGTTTTTACAATAGCTTCCTACCAAAAAGGTAAAATAAGGGTTTTAAAACAGATCCATTTCCCAGTCTAGTTCTCAGCACATGCTGGCACAATACAGAGTGCCACAGTCTGCAGTGTGTAACCAAGACCTGCCCAGATGTGCTACAGGTTCAGAAAAAGTTAGACTGTCTTTTAATCTGGACACAGTATCAAAGCAGATTTGTTTGCTTAATACATGCATTTCCTGGCTTTGTAGCCATTTTCAGAGCAGAGCATCAAGGCTTCTCATTTCTACTGCAGGCAGAACTCTGTTTCAGCCTGCAGAGATTGGGACATGCTGGTACAGTACTAGACAATGCATATTTTAATTTGGTAACATTTTAAGAAAGCAGAGTTGGATCCAGTGGACAAGCACTGGTAGCAATCTACACTGAAAGTCACTGGACTCATCATATTTCAATAGACTGCCATGATTCTGACAAAACCTGTGTCTTAACAGCTTGTTCCTCTCAATACAGTAAAAATTCTTCAGTGACTGTGCAAGAGAAGACTGTGGGACAGGAGAAAACTGCAGTAGTTTATAGGTTGGACTGGACTATCTTGGAGGTCTCTTCCGACCTGGTTGATTCTGTGATTCTATGATTTAGGCTTCGTGCCCCACCGAGCAAATACTACATTCCAAATTTGCAGATTAAAACGTTCTCCGTTGCTCTCTTCCTCCATTTGCAGCCTGGAAGGCACAGTGCATTTGGGGTGCATGCTGGCCAACAGCATCAAAACAACAGAAAAACACAGCATGAGATAACAGGAGCAAGCAAACAATCAAATAATAAAAATCCAGGATTCCAAATCTGAAGAATCAAACTACTTTCTTGGCTTGCAGAGTACTTCTTATCCTTATGAAAACTGGACTGGAACTAGTAGATAATTAAATCCTAAAAAATGAATTCTCAAAAGAAAAAAGCCTCTTTGCTTTTGGGTTTTTGGGGTTTTTTTTTGTAATATATACTGTTAAGTATTTTAATCTGGCTTTTTTTTTCTCTCACCAGCATGGGCCCAACACTTCAGGAAACACCACATCTTCAGGAAGAATCCATGGCCTCTCATAGCTTTTAGAGAAAAGTGACAAGTCTCAAAAGGAAGTGAAATTTGAGCCTCCTGCCAGAATCTGCAGGCAGAGAGGAGCGTTCATTGTAATGCTGACAGGGCACCAGGTAAGAGGACTGAAGGAAATATCACTAGTTGTCCTTTGGGCATTCTTTTTACATTCGATGGACCAGAACACAGTTACAGGATAATGGTTGCCTGCTGCCTTGCCCCTATTAAATGAAATTAAATATTTGATTGGAACTTTCCTGCTTGTCCTCTGTAGAGATAAAAAGTGGTGCACGAAAGCTGCAGGTGAATCATTTGCCCTTCTAATAACTCTCAGTGTAATTGCTAGGCAAGGTACCTAGAGAAGAAACCGTTCCTGTTAAATTTTGTTTATTTATTTGTTTTGAATATTCCACCAAACATTCTGCTTTTTAAGAATTGAGGAGGGTGATCTGTTCCTTCATAAGAGAGTAAGCAGTGACTGCAGTCTGGTATGTACATCGAGATGCAGGTTTTGTTTGGTGCACAGCAGTTACTGCAAAGACTTTGCTGCAGGAATTCCCAGATACTGAAGGCTCAAGAGAAGGAAAGGGTTTTAGTGGTCAATGAGCTGTGGTAGGGAATGTGCAACTGTGGGAGTTGTGAGGTGTTCAAACATTATCTATTGGGTACCAACTGCATGCCTTTTTAGGAGCAGGTGGATGTCTTTTTCTTCAAGTGGTCATTTTATCAAGTAAGCGGTCAACAGAGCAACCTTTGGTTTAATTCAGCTGCAGTTAAAGCACTCAGATCTCGTTGTACCAAATAATTCCAAAATCTGAAGGTCTGTCAGGAAACAGACACTTAGCACTACAGTAAAGAGTATTACAAGCCTCTTCTCTCCTTGACCTTTAACTTATTCAACAACTCCCTTCCCTCTTCATCACACAGATTATCTCATCCTGTGGCAGACTGTCCACACCACATTTCTGTTTCTGGATGTAAGATGAACTGTATCCCCATGAGTTCTGAGAAGTCACAGTGATAGCAGACAGCTTCCTGTCTACACTCTCCCTCTAGCCATGTCCTCCTGACTTCAGAGAGAAGATTGAGTGAAGTGGCTTTACATCACATGGAGTGCATGCTGCAAATGACAAACTCCACAATCTGAAATTCCAGCAGACAGAGAAAAATTCTTCTCTCTATTCCTGAGAGGGGAGTCCTGTTGCACTGAGAGTTATGTATGAAATTCTCAACATCAGTCAAAATTCCACATGGAAAGCAAATTACAAAACTGAAATAGATCTCAGCTCACAGTGCAAGGAAAGCAATTTACATGGTGCTGCAAAAGACAGAATATTACTCTTAATGCTATCTTGAAGGTTTTTTTGAGGACTACAGATTTAATGGCAAATTAATCTGATGACAGTGACTGCTGCCAACAGTTACTCAGAATTAACCTCTTTACATCTAAACAAATAGAGCTTCAATTCATGCTTTGCATAATTAACTTTACACTTCTGACAGCCATTAAGAACCACAGTCTCCAGCACATCTACATCCAGTTTCAGTTTATGAACTCCAAACTACCTTTGGGTCAGGAGTGTGGTCCCCTTAGAGAAAACTGTAGGGAATTCTTGGATGAACCTAATGGAAAAAGCCTTTAAAGGGGTCACACATTCTCATAGAGAGATCTTTCCAATTTAAGCTTGAAGTTAAGAATAAGACTCTGTAAAGGAAAGACTGTCACAGTCACTCTCAGAAGTCCTGTCACTTTGAATGTCCCCAGTAACACTGCTAATCTGAAGGTACATATAAACCTAAAGCCTGGAGCCAAAATCTTTGTTATGTGTTAATGATCATAATTATACAGGAAATAGAGTTTGAGATGCTTATGAATCCTCCCATTCTGGGTGAAAGAATGAAGCTTGCACTTACATGCAGTGCCCTCTAATGTAAGGCTAGCTTCTGGAAAGTAATGGAAAAGTTCTTATGGGATCATTTCTGGTTAATGTTAATTTTTATCCCTTGATTTGATGTTTTACAAGCAATATTCCATAGAAGGTGATGTCTAGATTTTTAATACATCCAGGCTGAAAAAACTTGCTAAGAACTGAGAGATTCCCTCCTCTTTGTCTCAGATACCTTAGGGGAAAAAAAATCCTGTATTCCAGTTATTGTCAGGCATTTCAGTCCAGTCTTGGCAAACTGGTCCCTGCATGTCTTTGAGACATGGGGAAATTGATGATGAAAGTGTCTAGTATAACCAGAAGTATAATTTGATGAAAACTGAAGCAGCTGACTGTGAGAAACTGCTAAATCAGTATCATCAAACTCTGCTTGAAAAATAATGAAACAGAAACACTGCTAGGATGTGAGAAACGCAGGGTGAGGGCTGTGAAACCAGAGCATAAATACAAAATTAAGGAAACACAGGAGATGTAATTTTGTTGCTTTTGAAATACATGCCCAAAAATACAATACAACATTCCTGTCCAAGTTCACTTTATGGAGACAGTGACATCATGTCTCCTCCAAATTGTTCAAGCCCAAACCTTGGCACAAGCTCTCCCAATAGAATACCACATTTGGCCTTGGCACTCTCGCCTATCTACGCGTAACCATGTGCAGAATAAGAACAGCAGTGGCCAATGCAAATCCTTGTTACAGCTCAGGTCCCTTGGGGCAACAGAAAAAGACCAACACAGAAAACATATTACACTTTTAAAGCGATAATGCTGCTAAGGAAAATAAAACAAATGTAACCTCAGAACTAAGATGACATTTATTGCCTAAAAGTTAACAACTCCTGAAGCTGTAAAAGTAGTCTATAAATAAGACCTGAAGATGGCAGTGAAAAGATCCTGATATTGCTTTATTCATACATTTTGAATGAAAACAAAACAAACTTACATAGAAATCTGAGAGCAAGAGGACACAGGGAGAAGATACTGTGTGCTTTGTGGGTTGCCTACCTCAGTAAATACACTCAAATTTGTGGGAAAACACCCAAACCTGAAACACATTAATGATTCTATTCACTTGTACCCATGTTTTAGATAGCTCCACATGTATCTAGGCTCAAGAAAGGGATACTAAGCTTGCATACTCAAAGACTTGCCAGAAAATTTGTACAAAAAGATCACAGGCAGACAGAGACAGCTGGAAAAATTGGAGCAGGGGCTCCAATTTTCATGCTAGTGTTACACCTAACGCAAAGGGAATGCATGTGATGGGCTGCAAGCTATATGTTATTCCTTCTGCCACTTAGCTGTGTGCTTGTAGAGCTGAACAAGAACCAGGAAACAACAACAACAACAAATCAAATACAAACAAACCAAAACTACCAAGAAATGGAAAGTGTGCTACTGTAAATGAAGATGTTAATGTCAGGATATTTATTACAGCCACATCAACATTTTCATGTACAAAAGGCAACCACCAAGATAAGAACTAATTTCTCTAAAGTGTCATCTGAGTTGGAAATTTCACTGAACAATACTCACAATCTCACCCTAGTGTGCATGTAGCAGAAACCATGAAATGGAAGACATCTATAAACAAACAGCTCTTGAAGATCCTTATCATGCCTCAAAAGAATGATAATGAGAAGTGTCTGCAGATGGATTTATCCAGATTAATTATCAATAAGCCTAATTAGAAAGTTGTGCTCACAAATACCTAGAAGGCTTCTTTCTATTAGGGAATATACAGATAGGAGGCTTAGTAGAAAAAGGGTAAGTGGAATCTTGAGAGGATTTCCTGGTAATACATTTGAGTTTCTAAACTAATCTAGGCATGATTTCCATGGGTTTTGATATCATATTTTCCCATGAGGTAGTCTCAAAACCTGTGTGTTAAAAAGTCATTTTCTCTGTCAGTTACTGTTAACCCAAACTATGCACTTGAGGAGTCTTCCTTCAGTGTCTCCCCCTTTTCCCCAGACCTATTAACATCACAAAGACAGAAGTGTGGTCAGTGCTGCAAATTCAAAACTGATCCTACTGTAAAGAAATTCCACTAAAAGAAAGGCAGTTTATAAAATCAGTTCATGAATCTCAGTTAGAATTTAACGAGGGTACCTTTCTGTCCACATATGGTTCCCGTGGGTTCCTGTTGCACATTCAGATTTGTACTCAGCATAGCCTCTGGGAGAAGCAGAGTCATAATGTCTGTTTGCAGCACATTCCTTGTCACAGTCCATTGAGATGTCTCACCTCTGGAAATGAGAAGTGAAAAGGGAAAAACTTGGAAATACAGAAATGGCAATGTAAAGACAAAGGAAAACGCAGAGGTTCAGGTTCCAACTTCCCACCAGCCCAGTGGCATATCCAGGATGGGGCTAAGCCTAGCAAACTCTGTAGCTTCTAAAACAAATCCAGACATAAAACTTGCCCAGATTAGCTGCTCTCTCTATCCACATGCAAGATAAACTAATAGTCTGACAATGTCTCTTTCCCATTTAGAACAAGCTGCTAAACAAAATCTAAACCAAACCTGCACAAATGTATCTTTAAGCTTCTGCCCAAGCTTTAGACTAAAGGCCATCCTTCGTGTTGTTTGGTCAGAGAGCAGAAGCTACAGAATCACCTTCATCCCACTGAAATATTTGGCTTCACTTTGTAGCTAAACTGATAAAATTGAAAGGAGCAGATGTTTGGCTCTGCCTTGAGCTCAGACCCTTATATCTGAGACGCAACAAAGGGAAATTTAATTCTTCCTGTCTGGGGATCTCTATTAAAATGAATAGTGTGAGGCAATGAACAGTAAAGGAAGAGATCACTGCTGTCAGCCCAGACTTTAGTCCTTCCAGTTCAGAAGCTGACTCTACACACACTCAGGTTACATTGCAACATTCGCTCATCTTCTGATGGGTTTTTATCCATGCATTCTACTCCATATATTTGTTGGATCGGAACACCACAGTTACTTAAGTCAAATACTGCCAAATTAACAAATCAAAAATCAAGAACTAAAGCCTACAAGCCACAGGATTGCCAGCTGCTTGATTTCCCCTTCTTTTAAAAAGCATTGTTCTTGTTACACTGTTGTTCTAGATTTATATTGGAAGGTGTCTGCGTGCAGCATGTGTACCTAAAGAAAACTTCTGTGGCATTGCTGCTGAACGAGCTCTGGTCTCCCAAAGATCACTCCTGACCCAAATACTGCACTCAGTAGGAGTGCCACTGACTTTTGCTGCAAATATCTCTTGATAGCAGGTGTTAGAAACTCTGACAGAAGAGAACTCCAAGGTTTTGGACCCTGGGCTCTGTGTGCATTGCAATAACAAAATTATTTCTTTGTGTGACTCACAGGGAAAAGAGTCTGGCTCTCAGGATTTTAAAAATGGAAACAACAGGAAAATGTGCTCCTAAACTGTCCAACAGGCACAGTCTTAAAATACCTCTGGCCACACTGATACTGATTTATGACTATTGTTTTGTACTCCCAAGGAGGAATGACAGGACGAGAGTCATCAGATGAGGTGTTTTATCTGACATCAAATGGCAATGTTTTGTAAAAACTAAATGGTAATTACAGAATAAGAGGAGTTGGAGGGGCTCAAAAGATAGCTATCAACTAGGTATGGACTCTAGAGATGAAAATTTCTCTTTTAAACACAAGGCTAAAGCACAAGTTTCTCAAAGAGCTGAAGGCTTCACTCAGGCATAGTGCAAGCACACTTCTTAGGTTCTCCTTAGTAGGACTGGAGCAGGGGTTTGAGAAAGGAATTAGATATGAATCAAAACTCATCTTAAAAGCATTCCTCTCAAAATCAGCCTCATCCCATCACAAACCAGAGCTTAATCTTAGATTTCTTTCCCCCTACTAAATCCCACTATTTTCAGAGACAATTTGGGATTTACAAGGAATGCAGGATCAGTTTCCTTTCAGATACCAAGTAGCTATTTAAAAGTCAATCTTGCTCCAGCTGAAAGAATTTTAGAGGTGTTAGATATGTCCCTCAGTAATACAGTAAGTTGATATCAGTGTCATCTATAGAGATTCTGTTTTAAAGAGTAGCTGGTGCCAGATTCAAAGTTCTTATTTGTGAGCTGGACAGACTGCACCAACACTTGATGATTTATGCTGCCTGCTCCAGAAGCCATGCAGCTTCAGGGATTTTTTTCTTTTGGCTAAATTCCTCTTCACACATCAGTTTGAAAGTCTCATCCAACAGATATCAGGGGAATCCCAGTCAGCAGTTCATCAATACACAGCCTCCTTTACTGAAGTCATGACCTGCATTTTCTGTTTTGAGTAAAGACAATTGTGAATTGGTGGACCTAGACAGAAGCCTCCATGTCCCACAACCCACTTGTAGCTGTTCTTAATTTTGTTTCTCATCACATTCATTTGCTACATTTTAAATATCTACACTAAAAATAGTTACTATTGGAACATCCTATATTTTATTTCACCTGTCAGAGGTCATCAGAAGCTGTATATCAAGAAATCTGAAAGCATTAGATGTAGTTTGCCCAGTAGATTAATACTAAGCTGTGAACTTTCATCCTCTGCAGCAAGATTTCCATCCAACTGACACAGAACTGACATGCAGTAACACTTACAACCAGGGGGATCCAATTTAGACAGAGTTCAAATGGTTTCAAGCTACTCATAGGTCACAGAGGTAAAGTATGCATAAGAGAGCTGGCTTTAATCAAAAGGTTTTCAGTAATGTCACACCAGAAGTGATAGGCCACGTTGAAAATGAACTGGATGTTAGGCTTAAATGACCAAACATATTTAAATATTCTGAATATGTTCTTTAAGACATTTTCACAAGTCCAAAACAGTTTGGTAGTTTGTTTGGCTTTGTTTTTTTTCCCCTCAGAGCAATAGGAAGACACTGAATTTTGCACAAGCATAAAAACCCCTTCCTTCCCAAGTGGCATCATATCTGTGCTGTCTATCTTGGAAGGCCTTTGGGGAAGAAATGTGATCCAAAACAAAACCAAAACAGCTCCACTGTGAGTGACGGTCTGGAAATAATCTGAAAAAAAGACTCAACATGTTCTCCATAATGGAGCATTAGAACATAGGAAAATTGAGAGGGACAGGAAGGATTACAGTGAGAGAGAGGATTTAGGAAAGGCCAATTTTAATGCAGTTATCAAATGCTGACCTACTTGTGGAACAGGCAGGTGGAATCTCCGTTTAACATTTCAGACTAAAGAACAATGTGAAAATGAGAGGACTTGCTGAAAGACATGTCATTGAAAGACAATGTGTTATTCTCTTGAGACTTTTAAAGGCTATATTCCACCCAGCAACCCCTGAATCTGTCAAGTGTTCTTATTTCAAGTTTCCCAGATCAGTCTGGCTGTATCCAAATCAGCCCTGTGCCCTTCTTTTCATGTAGACAGGCCATGAGCTTTGTCTCTATGCTGTTAGAGATGCCAGGAAGTAAACTGGGAAACAGCTCTGTCATAAAACGGAAAGCATCACACCTTTTGAAGTTATTCCTAGTGGTTTGCACTCTGTTTAAGAACTTCTTCTCAGCAGAAGTAAGAAAGAAACTATTGCACAAAGCCTAGGAGACAAGGTATATTGAGTTTCTGAAGATTTCCATTGAGTTTTGTTATGAAAAGGACTAAAAACCCTTACTGCTGTGCCTGTCTACAGTCTCCTCTCTGCAAAAAAATCAAATCAATGCCATGATTTGAAGGGGGAGCTTAAAGTCTGTCACTACAAATACAGTGCTGGATTTCATGTCATATTACAGCAAGTGTATCTCAACTCAGATCAGCAAAGCAGAAGGAAGGAACCTGGCACAATGGATTCCAGGGTTTTCTCACTGAGTAATCACCCAGAAGCAGCATCACGACCAACAAAATCACACCTTTGTAAGCCATTAATTCCACTGCATCCCATGCTGATGATTTACAAGGTATAAGCAGGAAAGAAGAAACAAGGAATTCAAACCAAGCATTTTCTCAAATAGCATAAATCAGAGATTGTTGAGGTTCTTACTATTAGAAACTAGACTGTTTCCAGTATCTGGCTTATTCATTTCTCTCTAA
Source organism: Tricholaema leucomelas (assembly GCA_013400475.1). Classification (NCBI taxonomy): domain Eukaryota; kingdom Metazoa; phylum Chordata; class Aves; order Piciformes; family Lybiidae; genus Tricholaema lacrymosa; species Tricholaema leucomelas. The sequence goes on from WAAF01011760.1 coordinate 140,246, forward strand.
TTCTCTCACATCACTCTAAGATGTGTAATAAAGGCTTAACTTTAAACACTGGACTAGCTAAAGTGTTCCCATCTAGGTTAGCAAAATAAATATTTACCTTTTTTTCCCCCAAACTAGGAGGCTTTTAAAGAGTGATCCATCACTGCTTTCAAAGTCCATATCCATTCCTCTTCCTCCTGCTGAGAGAGTAAGTGGTTTATCAGAGTCAGAAAATCATTTGTCTTATGAAGTTGTGTCTTTCATGTCGCTCTCACTCAGTGGCCAGACCAGTATCACAAAATCAGATTGACTATTCCTCAGATCTAATGATACTGTATAGCTCCATTTCCTACATGTTCTCAACTTTGCAGGGAAAATAGCTGTACCATGCAAATAGTCCACAGAAGACAAATACTGTGTGCAGTTCTGGAGCCCCCAATACAAGAAGGACATGGAACTGCTGGAGCGGGTCCAGAGGAGAGCCACAAAGATGATCAGAGGGCTGCAGCAGCTCTGCTCTGAGGACAGGCTGAGAGAGTTGGGGCTCTTCAGCCTGGAGAAGAGAAGGCTTCGAGGAGACCTTAGAGTGGCTTTCCAGTATCTGAAGGGAGCCTACAGGAAGGCTGGGGAGGGACTATTGACAAGGTCTAGTAATGTCAGGACGAGGGGGAATGGGTTTAAGCTGGAAGAGGGGAGATTTAGACTGGATGTTAGGAGGAAGTTCTTTACAGTGAGGGTGGTAAGACACTGGCACAGGTTGCCCAGGGAGGTTGTGGATGCTTCCTCCCTGGAGGTGTTTAAGGCCAGGCTGGATGAGGCCTTGAGCAGCCTGCTCTAGTGGGAGGTGTCCCTGCCTATGGCGGGGGGTTGGAGCTGGATGATCCTTGAGGTCCCTTCCAACCTAAACCATTCTATGATTCTATGATTCTAAGAGATTCTTTCTTCTTTTTTTCCAAGTTACCAGGTCATGTAGAATAGAATAGAATAGAATCAATCAGGTTGGAAGAGACATATATTTCTTGAATTACAAAAAAAGTTCATTTTTCTTACTAGAATTTGCACCTTAACAAAACAAGACTCTAAAATAATAAGAACTGGGAAATTTCCAGTTGTTCCAAATCTACCACATAACCTGTGTGATGGTTTGGATGTTACCCACCCCTCCACCCCCCGCTTATGAAATCACCCAGACTAGACTCAGCTGAGCTGGAAATTAAGGAATGAAGCTTTACATTCACATCTTAGCACAAGATAGAAGCAGATAGTTACAATATATGTAGAAATATAAAAGGTAAAAGTAATACAGAAACACAGCACCCCTCCCAGAAACCAGAGTCCCCAGGAGGGGCTCCCAACCACGCTTCCACCTTCTTTCCACCTCTCTACCTTATCCCAGAGTTTGCCTTACATTCAAGGTGAGTTTGGAGGAGGGGGTTAGAAAGCAGAAGGATTAGTTACACAGAAACAGCCCAAGGAGAAAAAAAAAAGCACAGGCTCCCAGAGACCCACACCAACTGTCTTATCTATGTTTGTGTTCTTGTTTTTATACATCTCAGCAAGCCTATGAGTGAAGCAGACATCAGCATCGTTTGCTTTTCACAGCCTATAATTTCTCTCACTAAAATGTTCCTGCTAGCCTCAAACTAGTACAACCTGTTCAACCCTTGCTCTATTCAACATATGTAACTCTGAACCCTTTGCTTACCTGTGTTTCTATCGCCACATGCAATTCCAAGCTGATGAATTTAAGAGTATAGGGAGTGCCCCTAAGCAGAAGTGCAGCATACCCCTGAAATGAAAACATGTTGCAATAAAGTCAGATGTAGCATTTCTTCATCTTCTTTGCTGGAAAACCATAGTGTGCTGCTTCTTTGCCTTTTAACACATCTTAATGACTCATGGCATTCAAAATGGAGTTAAATATTTTTCTTAACACAGCTGCATATGTTTTATTTCATAGTTTTGCCAAGATTCCTCATATACTCTTCCAAATCTTACAGTCTTCCTTTCATGTTTTATCTTTTTTGTTTTCATGGTTTCTCTGAGCTCATGGCTGGAAGTACCTCTTTATATCACTCCATAGCCACACAGAACCTTGGACAGGCATTAACACCCATCCTCATGGGATTCTTTCCAGCAGCTGCCCATCAGACTCTGGCCCCTTTCTTGCTTCCTTGAAGAACTCCGTCATTAAAACGCTATCCAAGGTTCTCTTTCCTGCTTCCACTAATCATGAGTGCCATTAGCTCTCTCCTTAGAAATACAAAATCCCACAGCACCTGGTGAAATTCACAGGTTACTATGTTTTCCCACCTGAGAACAGTTGATGCAGCTGAGGTTTTCATCCTCCTTGAAGGACTGTATTTATTTTTCAATAGTGAAATAGAGAAAAATAATACAGTGTTAGGATGCAGCTCAGATCAGGCAAAAGTAAAATAGGAAGCATGCTGAAATCTTTCTAGCAGAATGCCCTTATGTGATTGTGAATGGGGCTTCCTTCAATCTGCAGCTAAGTGACTCCATCCTATCCTGCTTGTTAATGATCTGGCTTTACTTACTCATCTCTCTTACTAGTCCAACACATCTGGCACAGAAGAATTTGTGCTAAAGAAAATCCAGTAAGCGCAGAATGCTTCAGTAGCTCCCTTTGACAGTGCAAACTGTCGTGCTTTCACCATCACATCCTCTACTTTCCACACTGGAAAGCTTTGCACTGAACTACTCACTTTTCCAGTAGAATGATTCTAAAGCAAGAAGGTGAGGCCCATGTGGAAGGGAGCAAACACTTCCATGAAAGCTGGCCTAGAACTGTGGAATGAACTGCCTTAGAAAAAATGCTATCAACTCTCCCCCACCATCTGCTCCAACTTCAGGGCACGTTTTAGGAACTTGCTTTAAATTTAATGTTGAAAAGGAATCCACATGCCTCAAAAACTAAACAAAACCACCAAAATAAACATAAGAAGAAGCCCAAACCCCATGTTGTGGAAGGTTAATAGGCCTAAAACATTCCTGGCTTGCCCCACCCTTCTGCTGATGGGGGAAGCAAGGGCAGAAGGAAAACAAAGGCTTGGGCCATTATGTCCCCTCCCAAAGGTGTTTATGCACTTCTGAGTGTCTTGCTCACATAAGGGTAAGCAAGCCCTGGTTTCACCTAATATGGTCAGTTTTGCAAATGCCATTCTGATTTTGCAAATGCCATTCTGATTGGCAAATGCCTCTGTGGCCAAAGCAGCCATTACACATATAAATTAAGCTAAGATGCAAGCAGTTGTGCTACTTCTGCCTTGCTGCCTCTGCTTCACTGTGTGCTGCTCTGCCCTACATTCTGCTTCGTTCACTGCACTCTGCTTCACTGCTCTCAGCTCAGACAACCTGTTCTGCTCTGCCTCGTGCTTCAGACCAGCTTAGCTCTGATGTTTTGTGCTTGAACTACCTGGAAACCTACCTCAAGTTTCCCAGGAGAAGGCATTAAGTGCCTCACGCCGCGGTAAGAAGTGCCACCAACATTGTACTCTCTGCACATCTACAAGAGAACCTGCCTGCACCTCTGCAAACCTCCATGCCAAAAGGAACCAGGATCAGGTCAAAGATCATCTGCCTCTTTCCCAGCACCCTGCTAGAGCCTGGGAAGACCTAGAAGCCTCTCAAGGCTATCAAGACACTGAGCAGTTCCAGCACCGCCACAGAGGAGCCAGAGAGTATCTTGAAATTCCTATTCCACCACCGTGGGTAGCACAGACATTCCCTAGGGCTCCAAGCTGCCTTTCATTTTTAAGTTAGGCAAAGCCATTTTGTGGCTAAACTTTTGCAATATTCTGATTCTCTCCTAAATTACTGAATTGCCCATAAGCATCCTTGTGAAGATCTTCCCAAACAAATTAGGATCCAAATTGAACTGGTTTGTACATAGTTTGTGGGCAGGGCTTTTTGCAAATAAAAGACCTACACATTTTACAATTGCCCCAACTAAATCACCCTACCAAAAGAAATACCCTACAGAGTAGGTTACCTCACTGGGGATCACCAAAAATAAGACAACTTCCCCAGCTGCTAATGACAGGTGCTAGAACATGGACATGAGATAAGTGTTTTCTAGCCCTTCCAAAGGGCTACCTTGGAGTGCCTCCTAAGGAGTCAAGCACAGTCCTGCCCAGAACAGTACTTTTGCCATAGAAATAAAGCTGACAGAATGGAAATAACTATGCCTTAACAGCAACATTTTCTCCACACCAAGCATGACTTACAGATTTCCCCCCATGCTGTTTTTGATTCATTGCCTTCCCAGGCTGTGCTCAGATCTTACAGATCTCTCCAGTGATTTTTCATCTTATTTTATGTTAGCTGAAAAAAAAACAACAACAAACCCCAAACCCTCATATAAATTACAAATAATGTTTTCCTCACTGAATTAAAAAGGCACAATATCCATTCTCACTAAACTGACACTGGATAGCGATGATACCCAGGACTCGAGATGTTTCATGTCTTCCAAATTATTACCACCAAAATCCCTCTCTAAAAATTAGTGACAATTCTAACAATTAATCTATCTCCTCAGTGTGGCTGCATACCACATTTAAAAAGATCAGCAGAGGATGTTTTGTTATAGTCCCAAATATGGTTCACCTACTGATTCTTCAGCGTTCACATTTTAACAGCCTCCAAACCGTTAAGTTACCCCACGAGACAAACAGCCAGAAACACCCTTAGCTCTCTCCATATCCAGAACATGTGGATCTGAACATTCTGGTTAGCTGGCTTACAATGGCTAAAGAGTTCACTGCCTAGGAAATGACAGAAACCATAAGGGTTAACTTGCAGGCTACCTCAGAACACATTTGTGTTCTCTGCAATAAAACGTCAAACCCAGTGCCCAGCAAATACTGGTTGCATGAGCTGAGATTTGGAAAACCTAGATGCATTCAATTGCTTTCTCTGATTAGGTCTGCACTTATTTGGCATTGCCAGAGATATCTCAATCCCTAAATAATTAACCTACAACCAATATGTATGAAATTGCCTCACTAAGCTCACTATCCAGGACTGTTTGCTGTTAAATTAGTAGAATAAATAATTTACACCAAAAAAGTGTGCACAAGATCGTGCCAATAAACCGGGGGGAACTTGTTCATTATTTGCAAGAAAATTGGATGAAACACAATTCCCCAAGTACAAGCCATTCTGTAGAGTAAAAGGTGTATTAGTGTTATTGCAGCATGTAGGGGATAAATGAAGTCTCCTGACTGTTCTCCTCAGACCATGCTCTCTTCCTTACCCTTTTCACCACAGCTACAAATACCCACAAAATACTGCACCTACAAGAACACAGGAGGCTGAACATTTGCATTTCTTACAATAATCACAAGAAGTATTGTAGATTTACCATCTCTCATTACTGAATAAGCAAGGAGCTTAAAGAACAGTAGAACACTGGAATGGCAGCTGTGGGTCATTTGGAAAATCCACAGATCATCTTTTCCAGTGGCAAAGGTTACGATCGCTAACTCCAGATGCTCAAGAAAATTGCTTTGTGAAGTTGCAGTTCACAGGGTTTGTGTAATTGTGTGCTAGTTTGAGCCTAGCTAGAATGTTTTGGTGAGAAGAATTAGATCATAGGCTGAGGAAATGAAAACAATGGTGATGTCTACTTCGCTCACAGTCTTGCTGAGATGTGTAGAAAGGAAAAGCAAAACATTAGATAAGGTCACTTTGCTCTGCACTTCGCTCTGGGCTTTGCTTTCAGCTCCTTGCCTGCTGGGGAGCTGAGGCTGCTGGCTGAACTCCATCTTGCTTTCTAACCTCACCCTCCATTTGCTTTGGCCGATTCACTTAGCTTCTTAACCCTCTTGGCCGAACCGCCATTCTTCCTTGGGACTGGGGTAAGGTTGAGAGGGGTAGGGGGAAGGTGAGGGGTGGTTGAGAGCCCCTCCTGGGGACTCAGGTTTCTGGGAGGGGAGTTGTGTTTCTGTATTACTTTTACCTTATATATTTCTGTCTATAACTGTACATACTGCAAATATCTGCTTGTACATTGTGCCAGCTGTAAATATAAGCTTCATTCAAATTTCCAGAGCCGGCTGAGTCTAGTCTGGGTGATTTCTAAAGTGGGGGGGGGCAGGGGACACCCAAACCACCACAAATTGTAAGATCGTTTCAAAATGAACTGTTGATAACATTTCTCTCTGGCAAAGTTCTGCAGGGTCACTCACAGAGAGTTCGCTTCGGCACGGAATGAATCAGCGAGCGTCTTTGCGCTGATGTCACCGGGAGCTGAAACAGGCCCTGCCAGCAAAGAAAAACAATACTGACTCTTGTTAAAACTTCAGAAATAGTTTGAAAATAGTTGCTCTAAAGGCACATTCAGAATTCCTAACTAAAAACCGACATTTAGAAATAAATAAATACGATCCGCTGAGAACACTTTGGCACAGAAACGAGTGCTGAGGCGCAGCCGATGACTTTCTCATGAGCCCATCTCCCATTAGCTTCCTGAGAACTGCAAGCTCCTCTGCTCAGCCTGCTTGGAGTGCTCCAAGGTGCAGCTTTCTACACACGGCAAGGTCCAAGAAAGAGAATCCCTCTGTCCACTGTGGCTTGAGCTTTAGTTACGGAAGCACCACTTCCCTGTCTTCCCTGGATTACACAAGCCTTTGAAGATATGCCCAGGCAGGGAACCAGCTCTAAGCACTCTCTGTTTTTCCTATAAAAAGAGATGGTCAACAGCCTCTCATTCTTGCTGCAGGACAGCAACAGAGCTGCAGGCACATTTACCACATCCAGCACAGCGAAGGTGCAGCAGAGCCTCCAGATGGATCTGGCCACTGGTTTAAGTCTGAATTAAATGCTAGGCCTGGGGGAACTGGTCAACAGGCAACTGAGCAGGAGCCAGCAGTGTGCCCAGGTGGCCAAGAAGGCCAATGGCATCCTGGCCTGTATCAGGAATAGTGTGACCATCAGGACCAGGGAAGTCCTTCTGCTTCTGCCCCTATACTCAGCACTCGTTAGGCCACACATTGAGTACTGTGTCCAGTTCTGGGCCACTTAAGAGAGATGTTGAGGTACTAGAACGTATCCAGAGAAGGGCATCAAGGCTGGTGAGAGGCCTGGAGCACAGCCCTGTGAGAAGAGGCTAAGGGAGCTAGGGGTGTGCAGCCTGCAGAAGAGGAGGCTTAAGGAAGACCTCATTGCTGTCTACAACTACCTGAAAGGAGGCTGTAGCCAGGCAGGGGTTGGTCTCCTCTCCCAGGCACCCAGTGAGAAAACAAGAGGACACAGCCTCAAGCTGTGCAAGGGCAGGTTCAGGCTGGATGTTACGAAGAAGTTCTTTATGAAAAGAGTGATTGGCATTGGAATGGGCTGCCCAGGGAGATGGTGGAGTCACCATCTCTGGAGGTGTTTAAGAGGGGGCTGGACGAGGCACTTAGTGCCATGGTTTAGTTAATTAGAAAGGTTAGGTAATAGGTTGGACTCATTGATCTTAGAGGTCTTTTTCAACCTGGTTAATTCTGTGATTCTGTCATTTGTGGCAGTTTGTTGGTTTCTATTATTTGCTAGCAGCTATCCTGGGACATGTTTCCTGACCTTGCTCTGTGTTCATGCTGAAAACACAGCAATCTTTTTCATAAAAAAAACATAAACATTTCTCCCCAGATCATGAATCATGTAGTTGCATGACCTGGCTCCCAAGGCTTCCTGCAATCTGTCTTTATGCTGAAAAAAGTCATTGCTTACCTCTTCTAGAAAATAACACTGGGGATACCAAGTTCACTCATTTCACTCATCTTTATCCCAAAAGGACAACAACAACAACAACAACAGAAAGGTTAGCCCTGCGGAGTAAAAGGTGTCCCAGTGTCATTGTTGCACGCAAGGATCAGATAAGCACCTGGTTGGTTCTGTCTGTGAAGACAGCTTTATCCAAATAAAGCACAGGGCATTTTATCATTCTGTAATGGAAAAGACCTGTCACTCTTTGAATATCATCATATGGTCGGTGGCCGGCAGATAATGGACTGTTAAGTGTCAAGGTGACTAGCTTTGAATGTGCACAAAACTAAAAATTATAGACCTGTCATTCTATGGGCAGGCCACAATTAGCTGTCTATGCAACTTGAAATTTCCATTTTTGCCAGCTGAATAATCAATTGGCTACAGTTTCTCAATATAGATGCATTTTTAGGCTCTTTGCACTCAGGATTTTATCTTTTTTGTAAGGTTTTTTTCGAATAGCTGTGCGGTGCACTTAAGCAGATGGGGTTAGGAGTGAAGCATGCAGTGATCTCCTCCCCAAGCACATACACAAATACATTCGCCAATATTTTACAGTCAACACCTTTTGTGTTAATTTCCTCTAGCTGTGCTCTACTCTGTAATGTTTCTGCCAGGGATGTGGTGCGAAGGAACACAAGCTACACAAAATGCACAGCTTCTGATGTCCCAGCTGTTGCTTTCCATTAACAATGCAATACTCTTTTCCTTCATTTTGCTACCAGTCCACTTTGATATGAGCTAATAATACAACATGACTGAGAAATAAAATGTTTTTCAAGGGACAACTTCAAAAAAGGGAAAGTAATTATTTCCTGGACATCTTGATTTTTCACTATTGTTCACTAAGAACATTTTAAGATGGCTGGGGAAAAGACCTTACTTTAGAATAGAATCAGCTAGGTTGGAAGAGACCTCCCAAGATCATCCAGTCCAACCTAGCACCCAGCCCTAGCCAGTCCCCTAGACCATGGCACTAAGTGCCTCATCCAGGCTTTTCTTGAACACCTCCAGGGACGGTGACTCCACCACCTCCCTGGGCAGCCCATTCCAATGCCAATCACTCTCTCTGTGAAGAACTTCCTCCTAACATCCAGCCTATACCTCCCCCACCACAACTTGAGACTGTGTCCCCTTGTTCTATTGCTGGTTGTCCGGGAGCAGAGACCAACCCCCACCTGGCTACAGCCTCCCTTCAGGTAGTTGTAGACAGCAGTGAGGTCTGCCCTGAGCCTCCTCTTCTCCAAGCTAAACAACCCCAGCTCCCTCAGCCTCTCCTCATAGGGTTTGTGTTCCAGGCCCTTCACCAGCCTTGCTGCCCTTCTCTGGACACGTGCCAGCACCTCAACATCTCTCTTAAATTGAGAAGCCCAATTTTTTTTTTTTTTTTAGCAGCTTTATGCTGCTAAACCACCAGAGACAAATGGTGCCTGAACATGAGAACAGCTTTACAGAACCCAGTAAGCTCTGGGTTTATAAACAACAGAGCATCAGGGCAAATGCTGTCTGAATGTCTTTTTTGTATACAAAAAAGTATTTTACAGATATATGCCTACAAACCTTTTTATTTTAGTTTAATATTTGTTTTCTTTTTTAGCTCAGCCTGACTTGCAGCAAATGATGGGCAGAATTCCTCACAGCTAACGTGGAAATTCTATACACAGGTTCTCTTGAATAACAGAAAAGACATCTGGGATTGTTACTGGACTTTGAATAGGCCTACAATATGCAACCTTTCATAGTATTTCATTTACTGATAAAGCCCTCATGTGCAGTCCTGAGAGGTACACAGTGATGCCCTGATAATCTAAAGAGGACTGCTGATCATCAAAATCTATGACCTCCAAGATTTGAGTCCAGCTGTTGACCTGACAGGTTCATCAAGCAGAACCTGCCCTTTGTGAAGCCATGCTGACTGGACCTGATGACCTGGTTGCCCTGCACATGCTCCATAAGAGTAATCAAAATGATCTGCTCCATCATCTTCCCCGGCATTGAGGTCAGAATGACAGGTCTGTAGAATTCTGCATCCTCCTTTCAGTCCTTTTTGTAGGTGGGCATCCTATTTGCCAATCTCCAGTCAGATGTGACTTCCACAGTTAGCCAGTACTGCTGGTAAATGACGGAAAGCGGCATATGGGCTTCAGTGATGTCTGGTTCATGCCTCGACGAGCTCTTGGCCTTCCCTCATATACCTAAGTTCATTTCCTTTCCCACAGCAGAATTTACTCTTCCCTCATTTGTCCTATTTCAGTGCTCCCCTTCCCCCATCCTTTTTGGATGACTTTTAACAGCAGTTATTTGAACAGTGTAATCTAGAAGTAGCTGTATATACAAAGCTGAGGACGTGGCAAATTACAGCAAGAGAACAGGATCAAGAGGCTGGAGGGAGCAGAGGGGAGAGTTCTTAAATGCACACTGCAGAAATACACTGTTAGCCTGAATTTCCTCCCTGCCTTTTCTCCTCTCTCCCTCTAGAAATAGAAGGTTAGGCCATTAGAGAATTCAATTGGTTCCAGATGGACCCTTAACCCAGCTCTTCTAATAAAAACATTTTCCTGTTAAACAACCTGTGTCACATGGAATAGATGAAATTCATCTTTAGTATACTGCCACTGAAGCCTGGAAAGCCAAACCTGAAGTATGAGTATTTGCATCTCAAATATAAAAGAGTAATGCAGAATTGATCTTCCTCACAATTAGGCAGCAATAATTAAAGAGAAGGTAATACCGTAGCAGACAAACAATACAACCTTCTAAGTTACAACCCCCCCTAGCTTTACATAAAGGCAGCATTCCATCTGTATGTTTCCCACTAGCTTCTTCAGAAAAATCAAGATGTAACATTTGTCAGTATGACTCCTACATCATCTCTTTTATGGGTTACTGCCACTGCCAACAAATTCTGGGTTATTTACTTCTGTTTTTTAATATGTAAATCAGAGAGCCGGGCTTGCTTCTAGAGACATCAGTGATAAAAATCTGCAAGTTTTCTACTCAGACCATTGTCAATCCTTTTTGCACATGAGAACAAAGCCTTTAGTGCTGTACATCAACATCTGAGGTACTTGCAAAACAAGAATAGACTGTGATTTTGCAGTCAGTAGCAGGTTGCTTAAGTAGCTCCCATCCTCCTTCCTCTCAGCCTTCGTTCTGCCCCACGTGCCAAGCAGTGTTTTGGCTGGCACAGGCATTTGTGTTGCCATGCAGTCAGCATATATTTTATCTTTTACCAGCTGGATCTATTCCTTCATCAAGTTCACTGTACTGCTGTGCAAACAGTTGTGGCAGCAAACGCAGGAACTGGGAACAACCCATGAGGAGTGAAGGTAGATGCCTGAGCTGCTTAAGTTATGACTGCTAGTGAATAAATGCCCTCAGTACCACAGCTTATGTAGCCTGTCTGTCTGTCCCAGGTCCTTAGGGAGCTGCTGTTTTGTTTGAATTTCTCTCAGATCTATTTATTCACACATCACCTTTGCATGAAGTGCTACAATTCCCAATTTCCAGCTACGGAACTGAACTGCAGCTTTTCCAAAAAAAAACATTTTAGAGATACTTAAATTTGGAGTACCTACAATGCTTTCAAAATGAACTGCTAGTTGACCTATATGCTTTCAAAATTATTTGCTTAAAAAAGCAGCAAAGAAATGGGTTCTAGGCTAGCATCCTAACCACCAAGCTACCCTGGCACTCCTGCTTTGTGCATTGCCTCCCATTTTCCCACCAGAGATGACTGTGATATAATTTATTATGATCGTGAAACTGATTATGCATTCTAAAGTCAGCAGATTTACCTTAAAATAACAGAGTGCCTCAGTGAAAACCATTACATGTTCACAGTGGAATCTGCCTGGGCAAAAGTGAAAAAAAAAAAAAAGGAGAAAAGAAAAAAGCTACTTGGCTCAGATTCCACCCAGCCTCCCCCCAAACACACACACTCACTGTTTTACTCGGTTACATGATGAAATAAGAAAAAAAAACAATTAGTAGTTTTGTCCATTCTAGAAATTAAGTCAGGCTTAGTGGATTTTCCCTCTGTGATTTTGGAAGGACCTATACTCAGAAGAGTTTGTTGTTTATTTGATCTTTCAGCACTTTGCTTTGAGAAAACAGAAGAGTTGTTGTAGTGCATTTGTAAAGCCTCAGTCTATATATGAGCAGTCTGTATACTTTGTGTATGTTAGTAGAGGTCTGAAACGGAAAAAAAAATACCACACTTCCACCTTTTACCTTCTAGCTTCTCTTCATTTCAGAAAACCACTGCCTTGTCCAACCACCCACAGAAGGCTGAAATAAATACCTCCCCACCAAGCTGGCCCTTGGTCAGACCAGAGCCACACATACCTGGTTATCTGCTGCCTTGCAGAAGCACAACATTTTTTCACTAAACAATGTTTTCCTGTGGAAGTTTCTTAGCCTTGAGATAGGAGAGCCCTACATCTGTGTAATTCCTGCTTAGAGCATATGAAAACATCTTTGATCCTCAGTTATATGTAAACTTAGGAAAAAGGAGAACCAGTAACTGGCAAAGTGAAGAGAGGGCATTTGCACAATGGGCTAGATTGCCTAACGCAGAACTGAACAAGCTCCCCACCACCCTTTCTGTGCTTTCACTTCTTCGAGTAACGCTGCTTCTGCAACACTGTTTGTGATCCCTTTCCCCGTTTGTACTGGTAGGCTTTTCAAGACGGAAGGGGCAATACTGGGAGGCAAGGCGTTCAGCAGGGTAACTGCTGCTCTTCTCAGTGGAACTGCAAGGAAAAGAATCACATGGGCATCCCCCTGCTGCTGTCTGAGGTGCTGTGAGACGCACTGCCTCTGGCAGCACTGGATTTTGATCTACAGCTGGATGGAGAGTTGGAGAAGTTACCATGACATCAAATCACCCCCTCCCTCCAATTCGCTACATGGCATTTACATCTCCCTTTGAGGTGAAAACAGATGAAGCAACAAATACAGCATGAAATAAGCCTGGATCTACCCCTGCTCCACCTGGAGCTCGGTCACTGGCTTCACCAGAGCCCTTTACCTGCCCCAAGATCAATATAACTTTGACCAGAAACAAAGCATATCTGTTGACTCTTGGCTTGTACGCACACCTGACAGTTGAAGTCCAGCCAATTAAACACTCAAAGCAGTTAATGCTGTCAAGACACCCTGCTGCTAAATGAGGTGCGGGCAAAAGATTTTGTTTAATTTCTGAAGAGTGAGAAAATATTTGCTAAAAGCTACCACACTCTCTAATTCTGCTGCTATTTCACCTCAAAAAGCATTAGGTCTCCAAAAGCTGAGTGCAAAAGCAATGCCATTTTCTTTCTTAAAGCTGAGGGTACATTTAGCCTCTACATTAAAACTACCATAAATAATATAGTGACTGCACGTGTCAAGTTAATCTTGCAAACAGGGGTTGCACGATGCATACCAAGTAGCAACGCTCTCCATCTACATAAGAGAACACCGGTGGGTTACACCCAGTAAATTCGCCCCCTGTATTTTGGGAGGGGTGCGCTGTTAAGGCTCTTTCCCCAGAACAACTGTGCCACGCCGAAGGCAGGAGGCCGCTCGGCTGCCGGGGCTGCCGCACCAGCCCACCGAGACGGCCGCGGCGGCCTGAGCGCCAGGGCCTGAGGCGTCTCCGCAGCCCTCTGCCTGCTCACGCTGCCATGCTCCAACCGCAAGCCGGGCCCCGGCGTGCTGACAGACTCCATTAGCATGACTGCTGCTCCCTTATCTCCCGGTGGCTGGCCGGTGACGGCTGCCTGCCACCGCCAACAAGGCCCACGCCGCCAATCGGCTCCGGCTCGGCAAGGTCACCGCGCTGGCCGGGCTCGGGATTGGCTCCGGCGCCGCGGCGTGTTATTACTGTCTGATTTGATCGGAGGCAGGGGGTGGTCTCCAATCAAACAGAGAAAAGGTCCTGGAGAAGGTAATTAAATCCTGTCAGAGGCAATTATCGGTTCCAGGGCCATGACTCTGGCACTGAATGCAGATGATCTGAAGCTCTATTCTTGTAGAAATTCAAGAGGGCTTCTGGCACGGATCAGTTAGACATAAAGGAAACAGCAGGCTTTTTGCAAACAATGCCGTGCTCTATTTTGAAGCTTTTTTTTTTGCACATCTTTTTTTCCCCTCCTCGTTCTCAGAGTTTAGTTACCGCTGATCAAAAATATTTCCTTCTCCTTACGTTCTCATTAATTTAATAGACAAGATTCACTTAGGTATTATACACATAATGACAACCCGCATAAGAGGAATTCTGTTCTGAAGCGCTGCCCACTTAAAATGTCTTTCATCAAGACAAAACCGCTTTAGACAATAGAAACATATCAAATTATTGATGTTTTACTGGAAAAAACAAAAGCATCAGAATTGGATTATGTATCCAGAAGGGCAATGTCTCATCTCTAAATCCTATGGATGCCAAAAGGGAATAAATAAATTACTTCCTTCTTCCCCGGTATAATGATGCCAACACAAGTGTGTCAGAAGTGCCCTGACACGTTGAAAAAAGGCACACATCTCTTCTATACAAACAACATCGAGTTTGCTTTTAGTTCCACACAAAGCCCCAAAGATTATTTACTATCTATTATTTTGCTGCGATGTGACAAACCGATCTGAGGAAAAGAGAAAAAAGAAATTATCTTTTTTTTGCAACCAGAGATCAAAACCACAATGAAATGAAATCATCAACAAATAAATTTCATTGTCCTTCCTTAACAAAAGCATTTTCCAGATTTTACCTACTTTCCCCTCAAGCACCCATCAGTTTATTATTTCAGAGCCAGATTACAAGCTCAGTTGTGCCACAGTAAATCTGGACTGACACCATGAAAGTACTGAGAACTCTTTCAGGTTTTACAGAGAGCAGAAGCAGGGCTAGGCTGAGATCACTGCTTGCACCCAGGCATGGTGGGGTGGGGGGGGTGTGGAAGGGAAAAAGCTGTGGGGCGAGAAAGGCTATGTGGGAAAACACACCTAGACAACTGCAGCTGTAGGTCTTCCTGAGCAGGCTGCATCCACAGGTAACCCGCCTGAACATGAGCCAGCAGTGTGCCCAAGTGGCCAAGAGAGCCAATGGCATCCTGGCCTGCATCAGGAATGGTGTGGCCAGAAGGAGCAGGGAGGTCATTCTGCCCCTGTACTCTGCACTGGTTAGACCACACCTTGAGTACTGTGTCCAGTTCTGGGCCCCCCAGTTTAAGAGGGACATTGAGATGCTTGAACGTGTCCAGAGAAGGGCAACGAGGCTGGTGAGAGGCCTCGAGCACAGCCCTACGAGGAGAGGCTGAGGGAGCTGGGATTGTTTAGCCTGGAGAAGAGGAGGCTCAGGGGAGACCTTATTGCTGTCTACAACTACCTGAGGGGTGGTTGTAGCCAGGAGGAGGTTGCTCTCTTCTCTCAGGCAGCCAGCACCAGAACAAGAGGACACAGCCTCAAGCTACGCCAGGGGAAATTTAGGCTTGAGGTGAGGAGAAAGTTCTTCCCTGAGAGAGTCATTGGCTACTGGAATGGGCTGCCCAGGGAGGTGGTGGAGTCGCCATCCCTGGAGCTGTTCAAGGCAGGATTGGACGTGGCACTTGGTGCCATGGTCTAGCCTTGAGCTCTGTGGTAACAGGTTGGACTTGATGATCTATGAGGTCTCTTCCAACCTTGGTGATACTGTGAGACTGTGATACTGTTCTGAATTGGCTTTATTTGTCTCAAAATCCCACTCATTCAATTTTTTTAAACCTAACCCCTGCCTTTCACTGAATTTTGATTTGCTGAGATGACTTTTTAAACAGCTGCTTAACTATAAATATTGCTGCTGCTGAACCATTTCCCCCAGTGTTAGTGGAAGTTGTCTGATGTTCCTGTGAGGACACGGTTTTTTGTCTGGCTGTTTCCCTTGCATTTCAACCCCTCAGCCCTGCAGAGGCCATGCACTTGCATAGCATCATTTCATTTCATATGAATGCACACCTGGAGAGAGGGGATTATAGCTGCAGTTTCATGTTTCCTCATGCAGATAAGGCACTGGGCTAGTTGAAAGAAATGAATGTAAGCATTTTTTCAAGATTTCAGTCACCTCGTAGTGCAGGAAGAAGGTGTGTGTGGTAGGTCCTATAATTACTTAGGAGGCAGCAGATTACTTCGCCGCATGAGCAAGCACAGCAAAGGGAAAAGCCTTTTCTCTCCAGCACCGTGCCTGTAGGCAAGTCCTTCTGTCAGCCTGACCCACAGCTCACCAGGGTCTTGCTCCTGCAGCCAGTGTCTCATGAAGCATCTCCTATTGGGCACTAAGCCCACATTAAGAAAACATGAGAAAGAAAATCACACAGAGAAACATAAAGGGAGAGACTCTACTATAAGCCTAAGAGAGCCAAGGCTCAAATTCCATGAATCTATAAATCCAGATGGACTCTTTCAGTTGGAAAGAGGAAGGCCACTACAGTGTCAGATGCAAAGGAACTTCTAAATCTCTGTAATTCATTCATTCGTTCTCGAATTTCTGCGCGTTGTTACTGGAAAAGGCATTGGAAGTGGTGATAACCACCACAGGGCTTTCTGAAATTCAAGGCATTTGCCAACTAAGAGTTGAATGAAGCATGAACTTGGTTTACACAACTATCAAACAGCTGCCAGAGAATGACTACTTCAGCTGCTACCTGCTTCCAGCAGTTTCCAGCCAGTGACACATTGTCTGTCACCAATTAGTCTGGCCTCACCAGCGTCACTCCTCCCCAGTATTGATCAGTTGAACTTCGTAATTTTTTTCCTGTTAACCCTTTTGGAAAAGGAAACTTTTACTTCTGACAAGTGTCTGTGAAGGCAAGTACTGCCATTTCCTGGCTTTTGACAGGCATTTTTGAGCATAAAATGGCAAAAATTCGAGCATCACATAATGCTGTCTCTGGCTTTACAGTGCCATCTCTGTCACTGTGCTGTGACAATGCAGACCCTCACCCAACTCATTTTAGATTCCTAGCCTTGTCAATATAAACCTGTTACATGCATATTCCTGGGCCTTTTTATAAACAATAATCTGAAAGAATAATTTACTGAAGGTTTCTTCAGGATTGAACAGTATTATTGAGAGAACAAGCTGTCTTCCAGAATGTGCTAGTTTGAGCCTAGCTAGCATGTTTTGGTGAGAAGAACTAGATGATAGGCTGTAAAATGAAAACAATGGTGAGGTCTACTTCCCTCACAGTCTTGCTGGGATGTGTAAAGAAGAAAGGCAAAACAAAGATTAGGGCACTTGCTTCTTCTCTTCGCTGGGGAGCTTTGCCTGCTGGGNACACAGAAGCTCATTTGCACTATCATTAGCACACACTTCCAGTATTCTCTACAAAGGCACATCAAAAAACAAAAGACTAAGGTAGTTCCCTGTTCTGTAGCTGTCAAAGCTGACTTCAAGATTCCATAGATTTCTTGTGAAGTTGATACAATCCTGATTATGCAAATGCTTGGCTACTGGAAGATAAGCACAATGCCTTAAATTCTTATCTGCATTTTAAAACATGCTCACTCATCATTTGCCTTTCCTCGTATATAAATATGTGTGTGTGAGAGAGAAAATCTTTCTTTACCTTCCTTTATACTTTAGCCTTGTGAAGGTTACTGAGCAGTAATTAGGGAATATCAGTAATCCATACACCAAAATTGGGTTTTGATTCACAGGCAGGTTGTGTAACTAGTTCTTATTTGTATAAAAGTGAATCTTAATCATCAAAGTAAACTCAATGTTTTGTTTGTGATGCAAATGTGCTTTGTTTCCTGGATGCTCTACAACGTCTGGGTCAAATCTACAATTTCACTTGCTAGGAAATTTGAGCAAGCATGCTAATAAAACTTGAAATGAAATCAGAAACAGCGAATATCAACATGATTACAAATTAATGCTTGCTGAGATTTTTTGCAATAGTTGCTTCTGTGTTATTAATATTAATACTTTTAAAAACATAGACCCAGAAAGGTCAGTAAAACAGTAGAGTCTACCAACCATGAAGGGCTAGATTCTTTCAGATAATCCACAGTCATCACATTACATACGTAAATTTCAAGGAGCCAATATCCAATTTTCTGTGGTTTCTTTCTTCCTACACATGTCACACTTCAAATTCGTTTTGACAACTAAACAATGTTTCCTTTATTTCATTATAATTCCCTTATCTAGAGTCAAAGCTTCATGACAATTCTGTAGAAAGAAACATGAAAAGACTTTCTGGTAGATAGGTTCCTTCTTTTAAAGATATCCTACAGAGACACATCGGTAAACAATCCAGCTGCATGGGACTTTGCAGGCAGTATCTGACTCGTACCTCCAAGTCACAAACACCATTGCAGATCTGATTCTCATGATAGAAATTTCACCTCCTAAAAAAACCACAACAACTACAACAAACAAAAACCCACAAACAAACAAACATAACCCAAACATAAACCCTCCACCAGGTTATTCTTCATACTTAATTGGTGAGTGGTTTGGGGTTTTGGTTTTATTTGTTTATTTTTCTCTTGAGACTGATATATCTGTGCTAATACCTTACCATCAGCAAGTATATTTTTAATTTACTAAATGCAAGTAAAAAAAAAAAAGAGTTTGTCATTTAAGATGTATTCATTCATGCTTTTTTCTTGTTTATGTATAAATCTGATTTCATCCATTGAAGCATATGTATTTCAGAACAGGGATGCAACCACTGTTTACTAATGCACAGCACAGTGAATTAATGCTTAACCAGGTTCCTATCACCCCGTAACTGCAGAGAAACTGAAGGCTTACCAGAAGAAAACTGTGAAAAGGAGTTGGCAGCACAGCAGCTTTTTGATTAGGGGATCAGTTTTCATGCCAGGCTTGAGTCTGAGCATGTCTCAGAGAGAGCCAAAGAAAGGCCTAGCTGTGGTTCACAACAGGGCTGCCCCATCTCACATTGATCAGTGAAGCTCAAGAGAGCTTCAGTCATTGCCCTCTGACTCCCACATCCATTCCTGAAGTGCCAGAGGTGTTAGTAATCACAGAATCATAGAATCAACCAGGTTGGAAGAAGACCTCCAAGCTCATCCAGTCCAACCTAGCACCCAGCCCTGTCCAATCAACCAGACCATGGCACTAAGTGCCTTATCCAGTCTTTTCATGAACACCTCCAGGGACAGTGACTCCACCACTTCCCTGGGCAGCCCATTCCAATGTCAATCACTCTCTCTGGCAAGAACTTCCTCCTAACATCCAGCCTATACCTCCTCTGGCACAACTTGAGACTGCGTCCCCTTGTTTTGTTGCTGGTTGTCTGGGATAAGAGACTGACTCCCACCTGGCTACAACCTCCCTTTGGGTAGTTGTAGACAGCAATGAGGTCTGCCCTGAGCCTCCTCTTTTCCAGGCTAAACAACCCCAGCTCCCTCAGCCTCTCCTCATAGGGCTTGTAGGATGCAAACCTACATGTAGCACTTAACTCTGGAAGTCCCTTTCAACCCCTAACATTTTGTGATACTTTCTATTCTCATTAAGAACTGTGGTGCTTCTGTGACAACCAACTTCAACTGGTTAGGCCAAGTAGATCATTCTCGGTCTACATCTCATTTACATCAAATTCAAGTCTGACTTTCTCTTACCACCTTCTTTTCTTTAAAAATAGATAAGCAACTATTTACCCTTGGTTTGAATTCAGTTTCTTTCTCAAGTCTAAGACATCTTGACTTTGGCACTTGTCATGCCATAACTTAAAAGACAGTTTTCCTAACTATGACAGCTCCCTTCTTCTGTTCCTTGGCATCCTTCCTAAATCTTTAGGTGGTAACTCATCTTAACAATATAAATTTGGACCTCAAAACCATTCTTATCAGTTTATTCCCTCTTGGTTAAGATGTAGATTTCAAACATTTTTAAAACCAAAATCAGAGAGTAATTCCAAATCCTGAGTTCTAAACTCTAAGTGACTTCATTGTATAGCTCTTTGCTTTGATTTCTTGAAGTCATTTCTTCAAAACCAGTCTGGGATATATTTCTATTTAATTTGATATTAATCAAAAGATCATCGAAGCCAAGGCTTTTCTTTGTGAACAGCTTCTTATTATGTATTCACTGCTTACTATAGCAGAGGAACACCTTTTATTTCTTCTGACTTGATAAAGAAACTCAGAATTCTCACACTGAATTAAATTCTGGTCCTACCACTAATTTTCCACTTTTTTACTCATTTTCACATGGGATGTTAAACCTTTTCACCACAACACCATTCTCACACTGCACTGTCAAATCACGTAACAAGGCTCTTTACTCTCAGCTTAAACTTACCTTGGTAGTATATGGCTCACTGATACTTTTCCATTCAACTAAGATGGAACTATTTTAGTTCCAACCCCCTTGTTTTAGCCATTCTATTCCTTTGTATTGATTTACACAATCTGTGATTAACACAGAAAATTCCCTATCACTTTAGCTTCTGTCTTTGCTAAATATCCTTTGATAGTCACGACTCAGATGCCACTCTGCTTTTAGACTGTCTAGTTTCTGGTGTCTGGTCCACACAAGTATGCCTATTCATCTTACTGTTGAGGCCCTTGGCATTGCTTAGCCCATAAACACTTCAGGAGTTCCTTGTGGCATCTGCCAGTTTTCTAATCAGATGAGACAGTTCTTTCAATTACTTTGCCACGTTCCTGACTATTGTTATAACCAGCATTATGCCTTTCCTGATTGATGTTCATAATGAGTGCCACGAGGCTACAGTGAGCTAGGGGAATTGTCATAAATTCTTCTGAAGATTCTTTTTCTTATAATGATGGATTTGTATACTTTTATCTTCTTTGTTTCCACTTACAGGGTAAAATTATTTTACACAATTATCAATAGTTCTTTATATCCATATTAACAGACTCAGCTAAGATGCTGTAGTTGTCACAGAGATTTTCTTTATATAATTTTCCTTTTTATAAGAACTTCTATATTTGACAGAGTAATGCTTGAAAAGCAAGCAGACAATATGGCTGATAATGACTAGCTCAGGGTCTGAGCATTGAGAGCAACTCATCCAGTCCTCACTTGTAGTAACAGGAGTTGGGGCTCTTCAGCCTGGAGAAGAGAAGGCTTCGAGGAGACCTCATAGTGGCTTTCCAGTATCTGAAGGGAGCCTACAGGAAGGCTGGGGAGGGACTATTGACAAGGTCTGGTAATGTCAGGATGAGGGGGAATGGGTTTAAGCTGGAAGAGGGGAGATTTAGACTGGATGTTAGGAGGAAGTTCTTTACAGTGAGGGTGGTAAGACACTGGCACAGGTTGCCCACGGAGGTTGTGGATGCTTCCTCCCTGGAGGCATTTAAGGCCAGGCTGGATGAGGCCTTGAGCAGCCTGCTCTAGTGGGAGGTGTCCCTGCCTATGGCAGGGGGTTGGAGCTGGATGATCCTTGAGGTCCCTTCCAACCTAAACCATTCTATGATTCTATGATTGAGATTTCATTCTAGCCAGTAGTAGAGTCAAGCCTTAGACCCATTACGAGGTTTGATGTTTGAGATCAAACACATTATTATTAGTTTAATTGGCATCTGGTAGGTCCTAATAATTATACTACTGAGTCCACCTTTGGTATTATGGTTATTACTTAAGCAGAAGTCCCAAGCAGTAGCTCATAAAATTGGTTTGGGAAGAAGAGACTGAACCCAGGGTACAGAAAAATAAATTAAAACATTTTTGCCACGTACCTTACATTAATCATCTTTCCCATTGCAGACTTTAGAAAATAACATAATTGATGAGCAATTTTATACCTGTACTCTATTTGACATTAGGTTATTATTACATGATAGAAATATTTCATTTTGAAGCAGAGTGTTTCTTCTTGGGAAGTAAAGAAGTGTAGTTATAGCAAAGGTTAAGGTCTGGGGTTTTTGAAGAAGTTGACTTTTTTCTGTGATGTTTCATGACCCTTCTCCCTTGAAGGACCCTATGAAATGACTCAGGCTGTCAAAAGAATGTTAGAAAGTTTGATTCTTCCACAGAAAAAAAAAATAAAGTAAAGAAAGTTAATTGCTGGCAGTGTGCCTTTCAGGAAGCTGTTACATCTCTGGATTTTAAAAAGTGCTACTTTAGGACTAGTGTTTCTGGAGATGAGCAAAGGTGTTAAAAGGAAACCTCATTAGAAAGACATGGTCCTCTTATAATTGAACTTCTCAAAGAGCATAATATATTTGAAGTCAGACAGGTCTGAGAGAGAAAGTTCTGCAATATTTACAGCTCTGCTGTGTCTCAGGTGTTCATCCTCATGTACAAAACCTACACACAAGAACAGGATGGGAAGAGACATAGCCAGTTTCCTGCTTTGCTCTCTTCTGACACCTCTGTATTTCCGTCTGACCCAAACCTATATCAGAAAGGCCATCTGACAAAAATTCAGGTAACATTTCACAAGTAATCACAATGATTATATTAACAGTAATTACAAATTCTGCAGTACTTCAGAGGTTGATTTTAAGTAGTAACTTCTGTTTTTATAAAGAGCCTTCTGCCTATTGATTACTATATACACTTCCAAAAGCATAGAGATGTTATATCACCCATTGCTGGCATTTACTGCAGATTAGAAAAGGAACTGTTCTGTAAACAACTTTTTGAAACTGTAGGGAGAAATGAAAAAGAACATAGTTACCAAAATTGAAATTAATACAGGAGGAAAAAAGATAGCTTGGGACTAGTCAGCTTTAAGCCTTATTTGTAAGGCAATACCCTGAGCACTGTGTGCAGTTCTGGAGCCCCCAACACAAGAAGGACATGGAACTGCTGAAGCGAGTCCAGAGGAGGCCACCAAGATGCTCAGAGAGCTGCAGCAGCTCTGCTATGAGGACAGGCTATGAGAGCTGGGGCTCTACAGCCTGGAGAAGAGAAGGCTTTGAGGAGACCTTGGAGTAGCCTTCCAGTATCTGAAAGGGACCTACAGGAGGGCTGGGGAGGGACTACTGACAGGGTCTTGTAATGACAGGATGAGGAGTAATGAGATTAAACTGGAAGAGGGGAGACATAAACTGGATGTTAGGAAGAAGTTCTTTCCAGTGAGGGCGGTGAGACACTGGCACAGGTTGCGCAGGGAGGTTGTGGATGCTCCGTCCCTGGAAGTTTTCAAGGCCAGGTTGGATGAGGCCTTGAGCAACCTGTTCTAGTGGGAAGTGTCCCTGCCTATGGCACGGTTGGAACTGGATGATCCTTGAGGTCCCTTCCAAGCTAAACCATTCTATGATTCTATAAAACCATTCCCTTTGCACTATCCTGACCGTCGTGAGAGACTGTCTAGTACAGGGGTCCTCAAACTACGGCCTGCTGGCCGGATACGGCCTCCCAGGGTCCTCAGTCTGGCCCGCTGGTTTTTACAGAACCCCCCTGCCAGGGGCTGGGGTGGAAACCAAGCAGCCACTTCCTGACATCTAATCCACTCGCCAGCCTCCTGAGCACCTGCCAGGACTGGGCTGGAAACATAGTCCAGCCCCCGACACTGCTGGGCTGGAACCAAACTATAGTCCTGCCCCTGACACTGCTGGGCTGGAACCAAACTATAGTCCTGCCCCTGACACTGCTGGGCTGGAACCAAACTATAGTCCTGCCCCTGACACTGCTGGGCTGGAACCAAACTATAGTCCTGCCCCTGACACTGCTGGGCTGGAACCAAACTATAGTCCTGCCCCTGACACTGCTGGGCTGGAACCAAACTATAGTCCTGCCCCTGACACTGCTGGGCTGGAACCAAACTATAGTCCGGCCCCCAACAGTGTCTGAGGGCCAGTGAACCAGCCCCTGTTTAAAAAGTTTGAGGACCCCTGGTCTAGTAGGTCATACACAGCAGACACAGTAAATGTAAATACAGTTAGGAAGGAGAAACAGGCTGTCAGGAAAGGGGGAAACAATCAGCACACCCAGCAGAAGGCCCGAATTGCTAGGCAAAGCCCTGGTTATACTGACTTTGTGTGGCTGTGCATGGAAACGGATCCTGACTGCAAGGGGTTGCATTTAATGCCATGCCTCACATTAGCTGTACAGCACCAACATGCCACAGAGCGAAACCGGCACTGCAAGTCTATATGCTGAAGAAATAGGATTGCTGCCTTCCCAAATGATGCTGTTAAAATGCTTTGCTGCCCTCTCACTTCCCAAGCAGCATAAGGGGATTATTTTTCCACTGGGAAGAGTCAAGTTCTGCAACACATTCCTAAAATTCATTATGTTGTGCTAAACGGCCAGAAGATTGCTTACATTGTCATGGTTAGCACATACGACTCAAAGAAGCTTTTCTGTCGGTTCCTGACTGTCTGTGCCTACCACTGGCTTTTCTAGAGTACTGACAGAGCTTCTGCTAATGTTATTCCAAGGTAGCAGCATCATACTGCAGATACCAAAGTGGTTGTAGTCTACCTGGACTTAAGCAAAGCTTTTGACACTATCTGCCACAACAAGGTCCTGGCAAAGCTGGCAGCTCCTGGCTTGGATGGGTTGACTCTGATATGGGTCAAGAATTGGCTGGAAGGCCAGCCCCAGAGAGTGGTCATGAATGGTGCCACATCCAGATGGCAGCTGTCACTAGTGGTGTGCCCCAAGGATCAGTGCTGGGCCCAGTCCAGTTCAGTATCTTTATTGATGATCTGGACCAGAAGCATGAGTAAGTTTGCAGATGACACCAAGCTAGGAGCAGCTGTGGAGCTGTTGGAGGGTAGGAGAGCCCTGCAAAGGGACCTGGCTAGGCTGGATGGGTGGGCAGGGGCCAGTAGGATGAGGTTTAACAAGGCCAAGTGCAGGGTTCTACACTTTAGCCACAACAACCCCAAGTAGCGATACAGGCTGGGGACAGAGTGGCTGAGAGCAGCCAGGCAGAGGGGGACCTGGGGGTGCTGGTAGACAGTAGCTGAAGATGAGCCAGCAGTGTGCCCAGGTGGCCAAGAGAACCAATGGCATCCTGGCCTGTATCAGGAACAGTGTGGCCAGTAGGACGAGGGAGGTTTTTCTGCCCTTGTACTCAGCACTGGTCAGGCCACACCTTGAATCCTGTGTCCAGTTCTGAGCTCCTCAGTTCAAGTGAGATGTTGAGGTGCTGGAAGGTGTCCACAGGAGGGCGACAAAGCTGGTGAGGGGCCTGGAGCACAGCCCTGTGAGGAGAGGCTGAGGGAGCTGGGGGTGTGCAGCCTGCAGAAGAGGAGGCTCAGGGCAGACCTCATTGCTGTCTACAACTACCTGAAGGGAGGCTATAGCCAGGGCGGGGGATGGTCTCTTCTCCCAGACAACCATTAACAGGACAAGGGGACACAGCCTCAAGTTGTGCTGGGGGAAGTACAGGCTGGATGTTAGGAGGAAGTTCTTCCCAGAGAGAGTGATTGGCATTGGAATGGGCTGCCCAGGGAGGTGGTGGAGTCACCGTCCCTGGAGGTGTTCAAGATGTTGACTTGAATCCCCTTTGAGAATCCCAAACATTTGAGAACAGATGCATTCCAGAGAGATAACAGCTCATGTGTATCTTTGGATTCTGTAGTCTACAATTTCTTTACTTAAGAATATCAAACTGTTTTCCCTTTCAACAGAAAAATGACAAATTTCTGAGGAAATATTTAGTGTACTTATAAAATACACCAAATATCACTGCTTGAAAGACAAGCTTTTATAAGTTATTTCAATCAAATGCTACTAAATATTATTTTTAAGTATAGTGTGCTCCCTTTCTAATGGCCAGATTTACAAATACACAAACTAAGCAAGAGAAACCTGAAGTTTTTGCAACAAACCACACCTCTACATTTCATTTAAAAGAATACCTATACTTGGCAAACAAATGCAGCTCGAATATTCCCTCTCTGGGAGCTGGGGGGACACCATCACAAAGTCTGTGGGCAGAGAAGGCAGGAAACCTCTTCAAAAGATGCATGAAAGCTCCCAGAGTGCATTCTCCAAAAGAAATATCGCTCTACGATATGGTATCATGTGTCATTAGTTATGCTAAGTTCTGCAAGTAACCAAGATAGGAGAGCATCTGAGAGGAACATATAAATCCAGATCACACCAAAGACTTAGGTTGTCACATATCCAGATCACACCGAAGACTTAGGTTGTCACATATCCAGATCACACCAAAGACTTAGGTTGTCACATATCCAGATCACACCGAAGACTTAGGTTGTCACATATCCAGATCACACCAAAGACTTAGGTTGTCACATATCCAGATCACACCAAAGACTTAGGTTGTCACATATCCATATAGTCCAGAAGACTTAGGCTGTCACATAGCCAGATCNCACCAAAGACTTAGGTTGTCACATATTCGTAGAGTCCAGAACGGCATTGCCATTCACCTGCTTTACCTACCAGTATGAGCAGGTGTAAACTGCTAGCACAGCTCTGACCAAACAAGTAGTTAATGAAGAGAACTCCACATAGGTTATGTGATTTTAGGCGCTGTCTCTGGCAGTATAGTTCTGCTCTTGGGAAAATGCTGTTAAGCATGCACCATCAACAAAAGCATCGATCAGAAAGTTGCAGTAGAGTCCCAGTGAGCACTGTTGCAGGCAGTGCTGTTGCAGCAAGTTGTGGAAACGTGACATAAAATAAATCATAGTTTCTTTTACGTAGCTTTTTAATACTCGTGGCATTTATCACAAAGCCACTCAATACTTTTAACAGCAGTAGTGTCCGTGCGGACACACGGCTCACACACAGCTCAGGCAAGTAGAAGCTGTTTTGTTTGGAAAGAATACACTAATATTGGCCAGAACAGCACAAGGATAAGTCATGGTGTTACTTGTGTGAGACTGACCGTGATAAGGAGATTATATGAGCTTGGCAATGTGATAAGCCTCTGTGGATTGAATAATTTCAGAAGCACGAGAAGACCGAAAGCATTTATGCTGTACTAAGTAGAACAGAATGCAAAGATCCCTGAACCAGGGCTGAGCATGCTACCAGCAGAACAACAGCAGAGTAGTCACGTTAGTGTAACACTGTACTATGCTTAATTACCCAGTTTTGCAGTTCACTGTAATCATTCAGAAGGGAGGGGTGTGGGTGTGGAATAACAAACACGATCCACAAACAAGGGAAAACAAATAGCAATAACCAAATGTGCTAGAAGCCCTTCACCGGAACACCCACCCTGACCATTCAGTAATCATTTATCTAAACATTTCTCCTCCATCCTTGTAACTACCTGATTTATTCAACTTTTCTGAACAGAATGAAAGAGTGGTAAGGCAGCCACACTAGGATTTTATTTTAGAAAGCCACATGCAAATGGCAGAATCAGCATCAGTGACTTGTGACTACTATTGAAGAAATTAGAACTAATTGCAGCCTTTCCTTACCAAACCTGTCATTTGGTATCTGCAAGCAATTCGGTGCAAAACTAATCTTGACGACTGAGTCATTGCCAAACCTAATAATTTGCTGCATAAACCTTAAACCATGTAATTGCTCAAGGTGAATGCAAGAATCTCTAACGTTAACTGTTACTATATCAAGGCCCAATCACAGAATTCTCGATTTAAAGAAACTGGGACAGTAGGATCAGGCTCTGTGCTAGTTTGAAGCTAGCTAGAATGTTTTGGTGAGAAGGACTAGATCATAGGCTGTGAAATGGAAACAATGGTGATGTCTACTTCCCTCACAGTCTTGCTGAGATGTATAAAAAAGGAAAGGAAAGCATAGATAGTCTCTCAGCACTTCACTTTGCTCAGGTCACTTTGCCTGCTGGGGAGCTCGGGGCTGCTGGCTGAACTCCATCTTTCTAACCTCACCCTCCATTTTCTTTGGCTGATCCCACCTTGCTTCTTAACCCCATTGGCTGAACCTCCATTCTTCCTTGGGACTGGGGTAAGGTTGAGAGGGGTAGGGGGAAGGTGAAGGGGTGGTTGAGAGCCCCTCCTGGGGACTCAGGTTTCTGGGAGGGGAGTTGTGTCTGTGTTACCTTTTACCTTGTATATTTCTGTCTACAACTGCGTAGACTGTAAATATCTGCTTGTATATTGTGCCAGCTGTAAATATAAGCTTCATTCATATTTCCAGAGCCAGCTGAGTCTAGTCTGGGTGATTTCTAAAGTGTGGGGGGGCAGGGGACACTTAAACCACCACATGCTCTTAATTAGTTGGGTATTTTTTTTTCTCTTTGAACATAGTGTGGGTTAATTGGAACTTAAATTTCATGGGAAAAAAATCCAGTGGGCAAAGATATAACATTTCCATTTAGCAAGCTTGTTTTGGATTACTCCCATGAACTGCTGAATTCCCTAATATTGCTTGACTAGGGCTGGAAAGGACCTCAAAAATCATCTACTTCAAACCCTCCACCAGCTGAGCTGGGTTTCAGGTTTTTGCAAACTTATCCATAAACTGCTTCAGTAAAAACAACAAACATAACTGCACAAAGGGAAAGGTCCATTAGTATTTGTCACAATCCTCATTATTAATACAGGTTGGAGGATGAAGTGATAGAAAGCAGCTCTGCAGAAAATTAGTCGGGAGTTTGTGGATGAGAAGCTGGACGTAAGCCAACAGTGTGCACTTGCAGTCCAGAGGGTCAATGTCATCCTGAGCTGCATCAAAAGCAGGTGGCCAGCAGATGGAGAGAGGGGATTCTGACACTTTGCTCTGGTGAGACCTCACCTGGAGTACTGCGTCCAGCTCTGAAGCCCTCAACACAGGAGGGACATGGATCTGATAGAGCAGGTTCAGAAGACAGCCATGAAGGGGTCTGGAACACCTCTGTTAAGAGAACAGGCTGAGGGAGCTGGGGCTGTTCAGCCTGGAGAAGGCTCTGGGGAGCCTAATAGTGGCCCTCCAGTATCTGAAGGGGATCTATGAGAAAGCTGCTGTGGTCCTCTTCCACATCACATGAACATTTACCAGTTTCCTGTAAAGCTGAAGTAAAAATCAACATTTGTTGTTAGTATCTATGATGGAAATTATGTCAGAAAGCTCCATTTGCAGCTTGTTTTACTAGCTACCACTGTTCTAAACAATTAGCATATCCATGTATTTGGGGCATACAGGTTTTTTCTGTTCATTTTGTTTCATGGATTTGGAGAGAAAGGTAGATTGGCAAGGGATTTCAGATGCTCCCTCAACAAGTGAAAATAAAGTTTGTGCCACAGCATGGTGCAAAGCATTATTGGAAGAGAAAATGAAAGAACTCTATCTTGCAATGTGTTGAAAGCTTCCCAAATGGTGAGAGTTATTTCAGAAAGTTTATTTTAGGTAAAAGAAAGTTTGGGTTTGTTTTTTTTTTCCCAAGGATGTGATTACACATTACAAAAGGTTGCTTTCCAAAGCAAAGGGGAATTATTTTACTTCTACTTCTGGTAGCAACATATCCTACTTCTCTGGGAAAGAAAATAGTAGCAAATATCAACTGGCTGGCAGCACACAGTATGCTGTAGATTTTACTTCTTAGCACAACTCAGAGCTAGAGATTTGCTCCTCTAAACCACAAAATTATTAAATGAAGAAAACCCTCTCCATGTTAAATACTGAGTAAAAAATATACTAGGCTTGCATACAAGAAGCATCAAGATTCTCTAGAATAATATCTTTCCCACGTTTCAAGGAGCTTCAAAGAATGAAATGTTACAATGTCATTCTATCAGCTCTAGCCTAAATCAAGTAGCTGCAGCGTAAGGACCAAATATGTCTTATGAACTTAAGCTTTAAATTCATGAGAGCACTGAAGCTAGACAAAGTTCCTCTCCCTCCTCTCCTTCACCTCTGCTTCAGCATAGCTCCAAATTCTGAAACCAGTGTTCACCAGAGGCATGGCTGAAACCTCAGTGTGTATGCTTGTGCGGGAGAGAAAAGTTTTAGGTGCAGCCTTCTGTGATATTTCCTAGCATGTACCTTTTTAGCATCCCAGAGGTCAGTACAGTGCCTGTTACCAGTCCTGAATGAGACACCAAACTCTCTGCTGCAAGTTCAGCTAATGACCTGAGACACTCCCTTTTGTCTTTATTTAGTTCACTCCAAGAGAGTGCAAAGTAATCCAGATATATAGGGCAAATAATCAGTTCTCTCTTTGCAGGGGTGAACCAAACCATTCCAGGGAGAAAAGCAGATGGAGTCATTATGTCATTAAAGACATACTGATATTGTCAAGATTGTTACCTGTCTGGCACAGACTGCCACAGTGCTTATATCTGCTTAAACCTGCACCTTTTGATAGGTAATCATCATTTCTGCTGCATCTTTTGCTAGTAATGGGGAGAGCAAGGGAAGAGAAGAAAGAGCAGACAGAAAGCAACCCTGTCTCTAACAGATGCCAGTACATCTTGGAAGCTCACCAGCAGGTAAAGTCAGCTCACAAGGACAGTGAACTCCCATGAGCGTAAGCGTGAGGCCTTTTACAATGAGCCTGCACTATGGTACTTGAGAAAATTTGTGCCTGTGCAGCAATGAAGCCAACTGATAGTCCAAGAGATAAAATTCTGAATTAATAATGGAGAAAATAATTTGACTATGGTGTTGTGAAGCAAAACTAGACAACTAGACTGGGGGGGGGTTGTTTGCTTGTTTGTTTTAGGTGAGCTTATAAATAAAATTAAATCTAGGATTTTTTTTGTTTTCATGATTACTCCTACAAACCTCATAGAGACTATAAATAAAGGAGCTTTAAAAACTAAAACTAAGAATTAAGTCCCCAAAGGGATAACAAGTATTTTTTTTGGTGTTGAAGTTATCTCTAGATTCAACTAAAGCAGGTAAAAGATTTTCTTTCTTTCATGTATTTTCCAGTGCCCTCTGTATACAGCCAAGCTCCTGCATCAAGCGTGGAGTTAACCCTGTTAATACAAACAAGTTCTTTATTGATCTACTGTAGTGAAGACTTGAGCCTGCACAGTAAAATAACAAGGGGAAAAAATCCACATACAACTAAGAAAAAAAAAGATTTTTTTTGGTGTGTTTTAGTGCTTACCACCATCAAAAACTACTTCAGTAAATTTCACATCAAAGTGGAAATCTTCAGCCATTTTTCCCTTTATCATGATAGCCCAAGTATTCCAAGGTATAAATAACTACAACAACAAAGCCAAGAGAACAAAGTTTTATCTTATTTAAAGCTATTCAGAGAAGTTATTTCCCTCCTTGAACAGAGTGGTGTGAATGTAACAAACAGGCACAGTGTGGAAGGTCTGGGTCATGTGAATAGTAATAAGCCATTGCTTATTTATGAGACAATAAGAAAATACATACAGCAATAAAAAGGGGAATCTTTACAAGGAAAATCAGTAAATGTGAGATCAACTTTGCCCATTCATTGCCCTAATCTTGTCCTGCTGTAATTGAGTTTCCAGTTTAGTTAGGTTTTCCCTGTCCTCTCATCTAGACTGTAAGCAAGCAGTGTGTTCAGTGACTGCAAATGGTCTCTGGCTTTCTAGAACCCAGGAGAGCATGGCTGCTCACTAGCATTTATGTAAAAATAGGTTCATTTGGGGCAAAAGGTCCTCTTTGTTCTCCTGAGGATTGAATGGTGAATAGATTTTGGGTGGACAAGCACAGTGAGATGAATTTTGCTTCAGTCAGAACTGGCAGGTGTCCACACTGCAATTCAGTGAAAGAAATCCAAGTTTTCTTCCTTTCATTCTAAGCAATGTCATTACTCCACTAATTAATTTCATCATATAAATCATGGAGACCTGTAGGATATCACATCAAGTATCTTCTTAACTGTTACTAAGTATTACTAAGTAAGAAGGACAAAAAACTTGGAAGACTCATGTGTAAGTAGGAAGAAAGACAAATACTTGCAAATAGGAAGGTGGTCTTTGCTACTCAAAATAGCTGCTATGATTCCTTTTGCAAAGGTTCTCTTTCAGCAGTGAACATTGCCCTTAGTTGCCCATGCCAGTACACACAGAAATAGGCTTCAAAGTTTGTATGGAACTTCAAAACTTGGGAAAAAAAAACAAAAACAACAAAGAGAGAAAGAGAAAAACCCCAAAGCACCATGTTTTTGCAAGATTATATTTGCATAGATTAAGCTTCTGTAGATAAAGCATACAGAAGGCAGAAGTCCAGTTAGTAAAAAGAGCTTCAAAATATCTGTTATACAAATATTAAAGTTATTTAAGCTAAACTCCTGGAAGTCCACCATAATTGCTTCTTTTATATCTGGCATTGCACTTCAACTGCTGAATTCCTTTGCTTCCAAGAGCAGACTTATGGAGATGCTGTACTGTTTGATTTGGCACTATTCACAAGCCTTGGCAGATGATCAAATAGAGGGCACAGAAGAGCAGGAAAAGCCCTAAGAAGCTGTCTGGGCTGCTGTTGTTGCTGCCTCCTTAGAGGGAAAACTTAGTAATAGGCACAAAGTAGCTGTGTGTATCACTTGTTTAATTTCATACTGCTTTTTATCTTAACAAAATAAGCAGCATTTCTTCAATAGATACTGATTTGCATCCAGCTTAATTTACATTGCTTTCCAACAGGTAGGCTTTTCTTTTCCTCTTTGCAGTATTTTGGAATATATGAATCACTAATATCGTAGACTAACTGAAAACTCCAGACCAAACTTACAAAAAGCAGCAGGAAGTAAGTTAGACAATTTAAAAGAGACTCGTTTCAAAAATCACAAATCACAATGTGATGAAGACTGAAAGATTTAAGGCATTATGTCTATAAATATCCAGGGACATAAAACTGTTTTTTTTTTGCGACACAGTTCAGATTCAGAGTAGTGTTTGGAACTTCAAGAGGACCCAGTAATTAGCTGAGGAGTCCTGAAAAGCTGCCAAGAAGATTCTGCTCAGATATAATACTGAGGGGAGAGAAGGGGGGGGTGGGATGTCCAAGTCACCTAGAGGCAGTAGAAAGCAATCCCAAGATCCTTACACATGACTGGAAATTTACAGAAAAGCCTTCCATGTAAACAGGAATGAACAAATATCGACACAATCACAAAAGCTTTTACATACACTGTTTAAGTCCTCAAAATATCAGGCCATGGCGAGTGGTGGGGCCCAGGGGAGTCAGGAGAGCTGCTTGCCAATATCCCTGTCCTCCTGTTCCTTACAGAAGGCAGCTTACACTCAAGACAAACCACACTGTGTAGTGACGTCTTCCCAGCTTCTTCTGACAGCATGAACCCTTCATAACCTTCATGGGCATAGGATACTTCCACTTCTACTAAACACTGCTCCAGGGGGAGCAGGGAGGAGAAAGAGCAGGCTCATGACTGTAAGGGGAATTAATGCTTCGAGCAGTTTAACTCCTATTCAGATTTCAACTTGGAGAGCTGCCAGGTTACCAGGGAAGCAAGTCATCCAGAGCAGCTGCTGCCCAGTTATGATCTTCTCTCTCCCCAGACTTCCTCCACATACGTGCAGCAGATCCTTGTCAGCAATCTGGGGCCTGATAAAGCTCCCACGGCAGGGAGAAAGAGCTGGAGCTCTTTGCTTGGCTACAGTTTTGGCTGTAATTCTCCCTCAGACATATGCGGAGTAAAACATACTATGCTCTGTGCTGTATGGCAATGCTGGACAATACCCTTAGAGGAATGGGCAGCTGGGATGAAACCCAAAAGAATCTTTTCCAGTCTGTGCAAGAAATAACACAGCCTCTTCTAGTTCAAGATTTATAAGAGTCAGACTCTTAACCTATGGTCCGATCACCAGTGAGCATAGAGACACTTTGTGAATGCAGCATCATGCTCTGATACAAAGGGGAACACGACTTTGATGCACATGAAGTTAATCCTCACAATGGATTACATTCTTCACACTATCTTCCTTCCTTTTCCAAGATTTTGAGATTCTTTTCCCTTTCCTCCTCACCTGCCATTCCTTCATACACCATGTTCGAGGACAGATACTGTAGTTTAGGCTGGGTGAATGCAGAACAAGTGTCCTTTCCTGAATCACAGAATTAACCAGGTTGGAAAAGACCTCTAAGATCAACAAGTGCAACCTATTACCTAACCTTTCTAATTAGCTAAATCATGGCACTAAGTGCCTCATCCAGCCTCCTCTTAAACACCTCCAGGGATGGTGACTCCACCACCTCCCTGGGCAGCCCATTCCAATGCCAATCACTCTTTTCGTGAAGAACTTCTTCCTAATGTCCAGCCTGAACCTGCCCTGGTGCAGCTTGAGGCTGTGTCCTCTTGTTCTGTCACTGGCTGCCTGGGAAAAGAGACCAACCTCTGCCTGGCTACAACCTCCAGTTGTAGAAAGCAATAAGGTCTCCCTTGAGCCTCCTCTTCTGCAGGCTGAGCAACTCCAGCTCCCTCAACCACTCCTCATAGAGCTGTGCTTCAGCTCCCTCACCAAATGACACTTTCACCTCCTTATCCCAAGGCTTTGAAGTCTTTTATGGTCAATGATGCTCAGATTCACTACATCACAGAAACTGAAGAAAAGCTTCCTAAAATCAGATATTTAGTCTTGTGTCCCTTTTGAAAGCAAATCTAAAGGCTCTACTTGCAGATGTACCTGCACAAGTGCATTAAACCAAAGATCTCTGGTTCAATAAGTGTGCATTTTAAAATCATAGACTCAACCAGATTGGAAGAAACCTCCAAGTTCATCCAGTCCAACCTATCACCCAGCCCTCTCACTTTCATAACTAGAACTTTTGCTCTACTTTCAAGTTTTACAGAGAGAGATCCTGGTGTCCTTTGCTCGCCCAAGAAAGAAAACAGTTTAATCAAAGTCTTCTCTGCCTACTACACAGGTACCAGTATCTAAATGTAATTTCCCTGAACGTCTGCCTGCTTTACCATATGCTTTGACAGGTAGTCTTGTGACAGTTTGAAATAAAAGAATGTGTTCTCTACAGACAAACACCTTTTACTGATTTCCTTCAAACCTTCCACCGTACGACTATTTGGTTTATTGTTCTCAAGTAGAACTATCCAAGCCAGCACCATCCAAGAGTGATGAACATTGCTTTAGACCAAAAAGAAAAAAAAAAAAAAAAAATCACCTGGTGGCCAAGAACCAGTTGCAGTTATGGTTGCTTAATGAAATTATATCTTAATGGAATTGACCTACTTATACCTTAAAACTACTGTACCAAAAATCTAACGTAGATGGAAACATATTCTTTGTCATTTTAGCTGCAATTTGCAGTATCGATTTTAACCTCAGATTGGACCTTGAGCTAACTAAACGTACTGTGAATCCAAAACTCCTGACCTCCAGACCAAACATTTGTTCTTTATTATAAGTGCAAGCAGGCCACCTCACATTTGGGTGATGGATGTGACCCCAATCTCTCAGTTAACATTCTGGTTCAAAGAGTAATTCTGCTGCATACAACTTTATTGTTATGAAAGCTATATAAGAGTGCTCACCAACACAAAGTGATGACTCCTAGCATTCACTGACACCAAGCACCACCAGGGTATTATCTTGTGAAACAGGAAAAACAGCAAACCCCAAAGGTTGGGTGCTACTTTGTGAACAGAAAAATAAATCTTTGGTTCCTTTATACAAGTGGAAGTTAGAGGAGCAAAGAGTGCTTTACTTTTCTTTTCAAACATACGGAAGCATTCAGCCTCCCCATCACAAGGCCCTCTTGCCCCGACTGAGACAGTCTTGAAAGATTTATTCACTGCAAGTAGAAGCATAGGATATCTCCAGGGATTTATAATAGCTATATGCTGACCCTCCCTATAGTAAGTGAAGCCTTGATCTTCCACAGGTATTCAGATGCCCATTTGCTGTTGGTTTAACCGGGCGCCTAAATGCCTTTGAACCCGTTTATGCTTCCCTACCCCTCTTCCTCCCAGTAAATGAAGGCAATCCTGGCTCCCTGTTTTGAAGAAGGTTCCTGACAATGAACTACTAGCATTGCTGAGTCATTTCAGATGATATTTAGCCACAAAACTTCGAGGACTTGGGCCTCAGAGACTCCAAAAACATAGGCAGTGTTACAGGGTTGCTACGTGTAGTGAGTGAGATTCTCAAAAGTAACTTAACAACTGGATTTTGAAAAAAAAGGAAATTGTGATCCTAATTCTGCTACAAGTACAGAAGACAAGTTCTCTAATTCTCCTCTGTGCCTTTCAAAGCATCTCTCTAAGGAGTTATTAGACTTTTAATGACTGAAGTACCCACTCCTTACAAAGTTGACTCCACATCTAAACCACAGAGCAAATCAAATGTAGTGGACGCTTTTAATCCAAGAGAGCCTCTCTATGTGAGCAGAAAGAAAGACTCTCTTCAAACTGATCTATTTCATTTCATAGGCAGTTATAAATGTTCATCTCTCTTTTGTCCTTGCAGGCATGAAGAAGGGAGCAGTGCTGTCTCAGGACTCATACACTGCACATCATTCTGCATTGAATGGCTACAAAGAAGTACCACACGGAAAGAATAGGAAGCAGAGGCAAGTGTTCCACAATACTGTAATTAATAGAATCTTCATTTTTGAAGAAGGCAACCTATAGCAGAAAACCTCAACAAGCAATCTAAAATAGAATCAACTGGTTTAGAAAGAAGCAGTGTGGTCTGCAAGGAGCTGAGATCAAGACTGCACTTGCTGAACCGCCAGTACTTCGAAGTTGTAAAACATCACAACTGCAGGAAACTTCAGAGCATTATCCAAGTCGAGAGAACATTTATGTTGGAGACATGAAATAAACTCATTGGGTGTCTCTAGGCTCTACTGAACAGCAGTAAACTTAGCACAAACTTTCAAAATGCCAAATGTAAAAGAGTTTCTGGCTTAGCATATGGCTTTCAATCGATCATTTTGCCTTTGGCCCACCACTTCCGGATTGTGTTTACTTACTCATGACAGTGTTGCACAGACTTGGTGTGGGTTAAGGGAGTTTGGTGCTGGAAGTAGCTCAATGATCATTATGGATGAGGATGAGAATGCTTTGCTTTGTGTGTCTGATCTCAGGAGATGGTGCTAGAAAAGGAAACTACTTTATCTTCACTGCTACAAAAGGCAGTAACAGTGCAAAATTCTAAACACTTCAAATATTTTTGCATGCCTCAGTAAGTCTTCAGGGTAAGATTCTAGAACAAGGACTCAACATTTTTATTTAGTAAGCAAATACAAAATGCTAAAGACAAAGAGGATGTTACAAAAGAGAAAAAGGAGGGGGGAAAAGATTAGCACCTGATAGAAAAGGAAGAGTGTGCTCTTCACACAGTCATTCTCCCTACTCTACCACAGTTTATTTTATGCCTACATAATTCTTTTCATTTTTAAGCAGAATAATACAGGAATTCTTGGGAAGTTAACCCTTCACGATTATAAAGTCTTCAATGGTGCAGGTGAGGTTAGAGAATTCTGAACCTTAACAACACAAAATGTAACGTTCTGACCAGACTACAATCCAGGAGGCTGCAAAAGATCTAAACCATCATCAACCAGAGGAACAATCCTAAACAACTCACCCCTTTTTCCCAAAAAGCAAGCAGTAAGACTGCATCCCTACCAGGGCACAGAAGAACCTTCTTTCCTCTTCTCACAGAAAGGTGTACAGAAGCGGAAGCTCAAAGAAGAAAGCCTGCATTTTGATAGATACCCTGGATGCCAAGAGAACACATTATCTTTTGCACAGCAGCTAAGTCACTGCAACTGTGCTTCATAAGGTCTCCTGTACACAGCTCCAGAACACACTCGGTTATCACCTTTCCCCAAGAGCCTCTCTGGAAACCTAAAATCTGCAGGGAAGACAACATTTAAAATGTGAAAGGAAGTCTGTGAGAGGAAGCAGGGGAAAAAAAGTAGATCACGGTGTACTTCAGCTATTTTGAAAGCATATATTACATTCGCCCTTCAGCTCAGCACAGTGGTAGCCTTACATACAATATGCAGGTCTCAAGTGATATATTGAAGCTCAACACTTCTTCACAGAATAAAAGAGTTGTATGCAGGAAACTAGAAGTGTACTGAAAGCATCTTATATTCTAAGCAACTATTGATTTAAATAGTTGTAGGAATATGATAGATAATTTCTTTTATATCTGCTTATCTGCCCTTGGACTGAGGGTCCCATAAGGCACAAACAGGAGCATTTTGGAAGGTGTCCAGCTGACCTCATCAAAATAATGACATTTGCATAATGAGAATAAATTCAATTACAGTAAAGCACAGCAAATAACAAGGATGCTCTGGCTTGATTTTTACAGAGACAAGTTGCAGTGAAACTCTGAAACAAATGATAATGCCAAAGGAAAAATTCTTCACTGTTGTCAAACTGTTCAGAAAGCGTTAACGTGGCTCATTCATTTTCAGCTGCAATACCATGCTGAAAACATATTTTTGCTGGTCTGCAGTTGATTGATGTACATTACTCATATCAGGCTAATGGCACTTTATTTTCCAACAGTAGCAAGTAATGAGTGACCTTGAGTGCATATTGTTTTGCTGAAAGGTTTTGTTGCTCCGTGTACTCTACGAGCACCCCCAAGGAAATGAGGGCCCTGTATTGGTGTTTTTCAGCAAACCTCATTTCTTTCATGGCTTTCTGTAAAAGAATTTGATACAGGGATAGAAGCTAGCCTCAGTGAGTAAATGAAATATTGATCCACACTACTCTGGCCTTGCCTTCACCTTGTCCCAGGGCTGTGAGTTACTGACTTTTCCGTTTTGGCTGTAATAGGAATTATTACAACAGGCCTGTGCGAGTAATTACTTGGCATGGCAAAAAGGAGGGTCCATCATATATTTCTGTAGAGACGTTAGTTTCCATCAGCCTAGCAGTCTGCTTTTTTGGCCCTGTCTTTGCTACTCTTGATTCAATTCTTTTAACCATCATTAATCAAGTTCCTTGTCAGTAGAAGTTTATCAAAAGTATTAAGTGAGCAAGGCTGCATGGCCTCCTCCTCCTCCTCAAAAAAAAAAGAAAGCTAAGAAAAAGAAGCACCAATGCAGGGCAGTAAATTTCAAAATATGGAAGACTGGTTCCATGATATATATGAGTGTCTCTTCAGCTGGAATGAGCAGTTTGTTTTAGTGATAGATATTGTAGTTTGAGCTGTGATAGAATCCTTTGCAAGTTTATATGTCATAGACCATCGTTTATGAGAGACCATGTGTTTCTAAACAGTGAAGGTCATGGCTGATGGCAAAAGTAAAAGCTATGGTGATTCATTAAAAATAGTTAATAGGCCTTGCTGTTGACAGGGATAAATACCAGCACGTTGCTTTTTCAACCCACAAGCAACTAGTTTAGGCAACGCTTCTTCTGTATTTTCCACTGTTCCTGATTGTCAGACAGCTGTGAACATACACAGAGACATAAGCAAGATTGCTTCCACCTTGTTCATAATAGATGCAGGATGGGTTTCCAGTGTGAAGGACTTTACTAGATACAGACTTTCCAACCAGCAGCTTTGGCAGCCTGACTAAACACTCATCTTGCAGTGATTTGTTATCTAATAATCAAGTTTACAGTGCACACTGAATTCTTAGAAACCAAACACATTTGCCAGCTATACTGTTGGGATCCCATCCCTCAGTTTCAACACCAACTAATGTCCCAGCAGAGCCCATGTAACATCGTTGGAGTCTTTGCTTGGCTGAAGGACACTAAGATGGGCCCTCATAGCACAGGAATGGCTAAAATATTAATGATCTTTATTGTACCTTCAGTCAGAAGATGCTAATTCCCTTAAGCTCTTTCTGTGCTACTCAGACAGCAAACTCAACACCCATTCAGAAATAAGTTTCAGCTGGTTGTTGTGGTGCTGCTCCTTTTCTTTGGCTTTTAGTTTTTAGATGCAAACAAACACCAGCCACTATTAAACCAGAGGTTTAAGACCACTTAGATAACCTTACAAATATATTTTGCCAAACAGATTTGGGGCTGCATTTGAGAGAAGAGTTTGGTGGATGTTCTCTTACAGATGCAACTCTCTAGTTCATTCAAACGGTACCCGTGGATTAACTGTGGTTCTGTTTGCTTGGTTTTTAAATACAGAGGACTATGCTACTAGTATATAGTCATTATTGATTAAAAAAAAACAGAGCAATGATTCGTAAATTCTAGACATAACATCAACTCCACCTAGTTTTGTCACATCTGAATGTTTTGGGTCAGTGGAAAAATGGGATAGAACTCAGTATCCTCTTCTACTAGACAAAAGACACAGATTATCTTCAGTGTATGATGGTGCAGTTGTACTGATGAACATAAAGTGTTTGCTAAAACCAAAGGACAATCTCCTGGCCCGTTAGCTTCATTAAACACACTAGCTTCAGCCCTGACAGATTCTCATCCTGAACAGAGCAAATCTCTCTTATTGACCTCGTTGTAACAGTTATATAGTGCAGTATGGTTTGCTGTATTCATTTTTAGTGACTGATCAGAAGGATACGACAGAGAGCTGGAGAAGGATGCGGTTCACATTTGAGTTCTGACTGTCCTTTGCCAAGCAAACATTTTGTTCTGCCTCTCTTGGCGTTCTGCTACCATTCTACCTAGCTAATGCACCAGTGAAGAAGAGCATGGGGAGGGGATCTGCTTTTATTTTAGGAACAAAAGATGTTTATCATTCTGCTCAAGTGGTTCCCTCCATGATCTCTGTCTCAATTATTTGGAGAATTCCATTTCTTAGTTGATCATGACACACTATCAAAGCGAATATGAGGAACAACTTCACACTCTGCTTGAGTGGACACTGGAAGAATAGCAGTAGCAAAGAAAAGAAAAAGAGCATGAAAGAAAAAAAGGAAAAGGAAATCTTCTGGTTAGTTAAAAATAGTAACAAAGAGAGCAAAT
Source organism: Tricholaema leucomelas (assembly GCA_013400475.1). NCBI lineage: Eukaryota > Metazoa > Chordata > Aves > Piciformes > Lybiidae > Tricholaema lacrymosa > Tricholaema leucomelas. The sequence continues at coordinate 180,676 of WAAF01011760.1, forward strand.
GAAAGAGGAAATCCATTAAGACTTGGTTAATTCTGCCATCTCCAGTCCTTTGTTCTTTCTATGATACATATGCTCTGCAGCTGCCCAGATCAGAGCTGAAATCCTGTAATTACAGATGTTCCCTCACTTGCCTTCCTTTTGCTTTACTGAGGAAAAAGGAGGTTTTGGCTTGGTTTGTTTTTTATCTTACTTGCTAGCCTAATAAAAACGATTTGGGTGGTTTTTTTTTAAAGCAAGCTAGGAGATAGGTCTAGCTGCAAACACTTCTTGAATGTAGTTTTAGCTCAAATGTTTTTACCTTTATTTTTAGGCACTGATTAAATGCCACTTCCCGTGGCCAATCGTATGCAGGAACAACCCCAGCCTCTAAATTAGAGAGGCAGACAGTGAAAAATATTTGATTACCAAGTAGAAAGGTAAATGAGACATCTGTTGTGATTGCTTGAATGCTTCTGTTTTGATACTTCTGTAAAAGTATCAGCTACTCTCCTACAGTCATCTTGAGAAAGACAGTCTGCAGCACTAACAAATTGACTTTTTATGGAGAAAATAAGTCTGTTGCTAACCTATTGCACCCATATTAGTTTTTGTTAATATTTTATGAAATAAAAGTCCTCCCATTAAGGGTGGCAAATTGCTTTATAATTACAGCATTTCACATACTGGAATGACTGCTTCATTTTATAGGGGGGGGGGGAAGAAAAAATCAAAATACAATTTCATTACCATCCAGTGGCTTTCCTTCCTCCTGAAGATTTTAGCAGAACACATTCTTATGTGCATCTCAAACCCCTCCTTTTCCAAATCTTAGTTCAATTTAAAGAAAATAAAATAAAAATAGAATAGAATAGAATAGAATAGAATAGAATCAATCAGGTTGGAAGAGACCTCCAAAATCATCCACTCCAACCTATCACCCAGCCCTATGCAGTCAACCAGACCATGGCACT